>CAMPDV010001075.1:0-124539 GCA_946699065.1 Loxodes magnus
TTCTTTTTATCTCTAAGTTATAGCAATTCTAAAAGCTGAAATTCTATCTTCTTTTCTTACTTTACTTCCTCACTTTTCTAAATACTCATAACTTCTCTTTTATCTCTAAGTTTTAGTAACTCTAAAAGCTGAAATTCTATCTTCTTTTCTTACTTCACTTCCTCACTTTTCTAATCACTCATAACTTCTTTTTATCTCTAAGTTTTAGTAATTCTAAAAGCTGAACTTCTATCTTCTTTTCTTACTTTACTTCCTCACTTTTCTAAATACTCATAACTTCTCTTTTATCTCTAAGTTTTAGCAATTCAAAAAGCTGAAATTCTATCTTCTTTTCTTACTTCACTTCCTCACTTTTCTAAATACTCATAACTTCCCTTTTATCTCTAAGTTTTAGTAATTCTAAAAGCTGAACTTCTATCTTCTTTTCTTACTTCACTTCCTCACTTTTCTAAATACTTATCACTTCTTTTTATCTCTAAGTTTTAGCAATTCTAAAAGCTGAAATTCTATCTTCTTTTCTTACTTCACTTCCTCACTTTTCTAATCACTCATAACTTCTCTTTTATCTCTAAGTTTTAGTAATTCTAAATCTGAAATTCTATCTTCTTTTCTTACTTTACTTCCTCACTTTTCTAAATACTTATCACTTCTTTTTATCTCTAAGTTATAGTAATTCTAAATCTGAAATTCTATCTTCTTTTCTTACTTTACTTCCTCACTTTTCTAATCACTCATAACTTCTCTTTTATCTCTAAGTTTTAGTAATTCTAAATCCGAAATTCTATCTTCTTTTCTTACTTTACTTCCTCACTTTTCTAAATACTCATAACTTCTTTTTATCTCTAAGTTTTAGTAATTCTATATCTGAAATTCTATCTTCTTTTCTTACTTCACTTCCTCACTTTTCTAAATACTCATAACTTCTTTTATCTCTAAGTTTTAGTAACTCTAAAAGCTGAAATTCTATCTTCTTTTCTTACTTTACTTCCTCACTTTTCTAATCACTCATAACTTCTCTTTTATCTCTAAGTTTTAGTAATTCTAAAAGCTGAAATTCTATCTTCTTTTCTTACTTCACTTCCTCACTTTTCTAAATACTTATCACTTCCCTTTTATCTCTAAGTTTTAGTAATTCTATATCTGAAATTCTATCTTCTTTTCTTACTTCACTTCCTCACTTTTCTAATCACTCATAACTTCTTTTTATCTCTAAGTTTTAGTAATTCTATATCTGAAATTCTATCTTCTTTTCTTACTTTACTTCCTCACTTTTCTAATCACTCATAACTTCTCTTTTATCTCTAAGTTTTAGTAATTCTAAATCTGAAATTCTATCTTCTTTTCTTACTTTACTTCCTCACTTTTCTAAATACTCATAACTTCTCTTTTATCTCTAAGTTTTAGTAATTCTAAAAGCTGAACTTCTATCTTCTTTTCTTACTTTACTTCCTCACTTTTCTAATCACTCATAACTTCTCTTTTATCTCTAAGTTTTAGTAATTCTAAATCTGAAATTCTATCTTCTTTTCTTACTTTACTTCCTCACTTTTCTAAATACTCATAACTTCTCTTTTATCTCTAAGTTTTAGTAATTCTAAAAGCTGAAATTCTATCTTCTTTTCTTACTTTACTTCCTCACTTTTCTAATCACTCATAACTTCTCTTTTATCTCTAAGTTTTAGTAATTCTAAAAGCTGAACTTCTATCTTCTTTTCTTACTTTACTTCCTCACTTTTCTAAATACTTATCACTTCTTTTTATCTCTAAGTTTTAGTAATTCTAAATCTGAAAGTCTATCTTCTTTTCTTACTTTACTTCCTCACTTTTCTAAATACTTATCACTTCTTTTTATCTCTAAGTTTTAGTAATTCTAAAAGCTGAAATTCTATCTTCTTTTCTTACTTTACTTCCTCACTTTTCTAAATACTTATTACTTCTTTTTATCTCTAAGTTTTAGTAATTCTAAAAGCTGAAATTCTATCTTCTTTTCTTACTTTACTTCCTCACTTTTCTAATCACTCATAACTTCTCTTTTATCTCTAAGTTTTAGCAATTCTAAAAGCTGAAATTCTATCTTCTTTTCTTACTTTACTTCCTCACTTTTCTAATCACTCATAACTTCTCTTTTATCTCTAAGTTTTAGTAATTCTAAAAGCTGAACTTCTATCTTCTTTTCTTACTTTACTTCCTCACTTTTCTAATCACTCATAACTTCTCTTTTATCTCTAAGTTTTAGTAATTCTAAAAGCTGAAATTCTATCTTCTTTTCTTACTTTACTTCCTCACTTTTCTAAATACTTATCACTTCTTTTTATCTCTAAGTTATAGCAATTCTAAAAGCTGAACTTCTATCTTCTTTTCTTACTTTACTTCCTCACTTTTCTAAATACTTATCACTTCTTTTTATCTCTAAGTTTTAGTAATTCTATATCTGAACTTCTATCTTTTTTTCTTACTTTACTTCTTCACTTTTCTAAATACTTATCACTTCTTTTTATCTCTAAGTTTTAGTAATTCTAAATCTGAAATTCTATCTTCTTTTCTTACTTCACTTCCTCACTTTTCTAAATACTTATCACTTCTTTTTATCTCTAAGTTATAGCAATTCTAAAAGCTGAAATTCTATCTTCTTTTCTTACTTCACTTCCTCACTTTTCTAAATACTCATAACTTCTCTTTTATCTCTAAGTTTTAGTAATTCTATATCTGAAATTCTATCTTCTTTTCTTACTTCAC
The DNA here is from genome assembly GCA_946699065.1 of Loxodes magnus. Taxonomy (NCBI): domain Eukaryota; phylum Ciliophora; class Karyorelictea; order Loxodida; family Loxodidae; genus Loxodes; species Loxodes magnus. The sequence continues at coordinate 2,737 of CAMPDV010001075.1, forward strand.
TTCCTCACTTTTCTAAATACTCATAACTTCTCTTTTATCTCTAAGTTTTAGTAACTCTAAAAGCTGAAATTCTATCTTCTTTTCTTACTTTACTTCCTCACTTTTCTAATCACTCATAACTTCTTTTTATCTCTATATTTTAGTAATTCTAAATCTGAAATTCTATCTTCTTTTCTTACTTTACTTCCTCACTTTTCTAATCACTCATAACTTCTCTTTTATCTCTAAGTTTTAGTAATTCTAAAAGCTGAACTTCTATCTTCTTTTCTTACTTCACTTCTTCACTTTTCTAAATACTTATCACTTCTTTTTATCTCTAAGTTTTAGCAATTCTAAAAGCTGAAATTCTATCTTCTTTTCTTACTTTACTTCCTCACTTTTCTAAATACTCATCACTTCTCTTTTATCTCTAAGTTTTAGTAATTCTAAATCTGAAATTCTATCTTCTTTTCTTACTTTACTTCCTCACTTTTCTAAATACTTATAACTTCTCTTTTATCTCTAAGTTTTAGTAATTCTAAAAGCTGTAATTCTATCTTCTTTTCTTACTTCACTTCCTCACTTTTCTAATCACTCATAACTTCTCTTTTATCTCTAAGTTTTAGTAATTCTAAATCCGAAATTCTATCTTCTTTTCTTACTTCACTTCCTCACTTTTCTAAATATTTATCACTTCTTTTTATCTCTAAGTTTTAGCAATTCTAAAAGCTGAAATTCTATCTTCTTTTCTTACTTCACTTCCTCACTTTTCTAATCACTCATAACTTCTCTTTTATCTCTAAGTTTTAGTAATTCTAAAAGCTGAAATTCTATCTTCTTTTCTTACTTTACTTCCTCACTTTTCTAAATACTTATCACTTCTTTTTATCTCTAAGTTTTAGTAATTCTATATCTGAAATTCTATCTTCTTTTCTTACTTTACTTCCTCACTTTTCTAAATACTTATCACTTCTTTTTATCTCTAAGTTTTAGTAATTCTATATCTGAAATTCTATCTTCTTTTCTTACTTTACTTCCTCACTTTTCTTAATACTTATCTCTTGTTTTTATCTCTAAGTTTTAGTAATTCTAAATCTGAAATTCTATCTTCTTTTCTTACTTTACTTCCTCACTTTTCTAAATACTCATAACTTCTCTTTTATCTCTAAGTTTTAGTAATTCTAAATCCGAAATTCTATCTTCTTTTCTTACTTCACTTCCTCACTTTTCTAATCACTCATAACTTCTTTTTATCTCTAAGTTTTAGTAATTCTAAAAGCTGAACTTCTATCTTCTTTTCTTACTTTACTTCCTCACTTTTCTAATCACTCATAACTTCTTTTTATCTCTAAGTTTTAGTAATTCTAAAAGCTGAACTTCTATCTTCTTTTCTTACTTTACTTCCTCACTTTTCTAAATACTCATAACTTCTTTTTATCTCTAAGTTTTAGCAATTCTAAAAGCTGAAATTCTATCTTCTTTTCTTACTTTACTTCCTCACTTTTCTAATCACTCATAACTTCTCTTTTATCTCTAAGTTTTAGTAATTCTAAATCTGAAATTCTATCTTCTTTTCTTATTTTACTTCCTCACTTTTCTAAATACTCATAACTTCTGTTTATCTCTAAGTTTTAGTAATTCTAAAAGCTGAAATTCTATCTTCTTTTCTTACTTCACTTCCTCACTTTTCTAAATACTCATAACTTCTTTTTATCTCTAAGTTTTAGTAATTCTATATCTGAAATTCTATCTTCTTTTCTTACTTCACTTCCTCACTTTTCTAAATACTCATAACTTCTCTTTTATCTCTAAGTTTTAGCAATTCTAAAAGCTGAAATTCTATCTTCTTTTCTTACTTTACTTCCTCACTTTTCTAAATACTCATAACTTCTCTTTTATCTCTAAGTTTTAGTAATTCTAAATCTGAAATTCTATCTTCTTTTCTTACTTTACTTCCTCACTTTTCTAAATACTTATCACTTCTTTTTATCTCTAAGTTTTAGCAATTCTAAAAGCTGAAATTCTATCTTCTTTTCTTACTTCACTTCCTCACTTTTCTAATCACTCATAACTTCTCTTTTATCTCTAAGTTTTAGTAATTCTAAATCCGAAATTCTATCTTCTTTTCTTACTTCACTTCCTCACTTTTCTAAATACTCATAACTTCTTTTTATCTCTAAGTTTTAGCAATTCTAAAAGCTGAAATTCTATCTTCTTTTCTTACTTCACTTCCTCACTTTTCTAATCACTCATAACTTCTCTTTTATCTCTAAGTTTTAGTAATTCTAAAAGCTGAACTTCTATCTTCTTTTCTTACTTTACTTCCTCACTTTTCTAAATACTCATAACTTCTTTTTATCTCTAAGTTTTAGTAATTCTAAAAGCTGAACTTCTATCTTCTTTTCTTACTTTACTTCCTCACTTTTCTAAATACTTATCACTTCTTTTTATCTCTAAGTTTTAGTAATTCTAAATCTGAAAGTCTATCTTCTTTTCTTACTTTACTTCCTCACTTTTCTAAATACTTATCACTTCTTTTTATCTCTAAGTTTTAGTAATTCTATATCTGAAATTCTATCTTCTTTTCTTACTTTACTTCCTCACTTTTCTAATCACTCATAACTTCTTTTTATCTCTAAGTTTTAGTAATTCTATATCTGAAATTCTATCTTCTTTTCTTACTTCACTTCCTCACTTTTCTAAATACTTATTACTTCTTTTTATCTCTAAGTTTTAGTAATTCTAAAAGCTGAACTTCTATCTTCTTTTCTTACTTTACTTCCTCACTTTTCTAAATACTTATCACTTCTTTTTATCTCTAAGTTTTAGTAATTCTAAATCTGAAAGTCTATCTTCTTTTCTTACTTTACTTCCTCACTTTTCTAAATACTTATCACTTCTTTTTATCTCTAAGTTTTAGTAATTCTAAATCTGAAATTCTATCTTCTTTTCTTACTTTACTTCCTCACTTTTCTAATCACTCATAACTTCTTTTTATCTCTAAGTTTTAGTAATTCTATATCTGAAATTCTATCTTCTTTTCTTACTTCACTTCCTCACTTTTCTAAATACTTATTACTTCTTTTTATCTCTAAGTTTTAGTAATTCTAAAAGCTGAAATTCTATCTTCTTTTCTTACTTCACTTCCTCACTTTTCTAATCACTCATAACTTCTCTTTTATCTCTAAGTTTTAGTAATTCTAAAAGCTGAACTTCTATCTTCTTTTCTTACTTCACTTCCTCACTTTTCTAAATACTCATAACTTCTCTTTTATCTCTAAGTTTTAGCAATTCTAAAAGCTGAAATTCTATCTTCTTTTCTTACTTTACTTCCTCACTTTTCTAATCACTCATAACTTCTCTTTTATCTCTAAGTTTTAGTAATTCTAAAAGCTGAACTTCTATCTTCTTTTCTTACTTTACTTCCTCACTTTTCTAAATACTTATCACTTCTTTTTATCTCTAAGTTTTAGTAATTCTAAATCTGAAAGTCTATCTTCTTTTCTTACTTTACTTCCTCACTTTTCTAAATACTTATCACTTCTTTTTATCTCTAAGTTTTAGTAATTCTAAAAGCTGAAATTCTATCTTCTTTTCTTACTTTACTTCCTCACTTTTCTAAATACTTATTACTTCTTTTTATCTCTAAGTTTTAGTAATTCTAAAAGCTGAAATTCTATCTTCTTTTCTTACTTTACTTCCTCACTTTTCTAATCACTCATAACTTCTCTTTTATCTCTAAGTTTTAGTAATTCTAAAAGCTGAACTTCTATCTTCTTTTCTTACTTTACTTCCTCACTTTTCTAAATACTCATAACTTCTTTTTATCTCTAAGTTTTAGCAATTCTAAAAGCTGAAATTCTATCTTCTTTTCTTACTTTACTTCCTCACTTTTCTAATCACTCATAACTTCTCTTTTATCTCTAAGTTTTAGTAATTCTAAATCTGAAATTCTATCTTCTTTTCTTACTTTACTTCCTCACTTTTCTAAATACTCATAACTTCTCTTTTATCTCTAAGTTTTAGTAATTCTAAAAGCTGAAATTCTATCTTCTTTTCTTACTTTACTTCCTCACTTTTCTAAATACTCATCACTTCTTTTTATCTCTAAGTTTTAGTAATTCTAAAAGCTGAACTTCTATCTTCTTTTCTTACTTTACTTCCTCACTTTTCTAATCACTCATAACTTCTCTTTTATCTCTAAGTTTTAGTAATTCTAAATCTGAAATTCTATCTTCTTTTCTTACTTTACTTCCTCACTTTTCTAAATACTCATAACTTCTCTTTTATCTCTAAGTTTTAGTAATTCTAAAAGCTGAACTTCTATCTTCTTTTCTTACTTTACTTCCTCACTTTTCTAATCACTCATAACTTCTCTTTTATCTCTAAGTTTTAGTAATTCTAAATCTGAAATTCTATCTTCTTTTCTTACTTTACTTCCTCACTTTTCTAAATACTCATAACTTCTCTTTTATCTCTAAGTTTTAGTAATTCTAAAAGCTGAAATTCTATCTTCTTTTCTTACTTTACTTCCTCACTTTTCTAATCACTCATAACTTCTCTTTTATCTCTAAGTTTTAGTAATTCTAAAAGCTGAACTTCTATCTTCTTTTCTTACTTTACTTCCTCACTTTTCTAAATACTTATCACTTCTTTTTATCTCTAAGTTTTAGTAATTCTAAATCTGAAAGTCTATCTTCTTTTCTTACTTTACTTCCTCACTTTTCTAAATACTTATCACTTCTTTTTATCTCTAAGTTTTAGTAATTCTAAAAGCTGAAATTCTATCTTCTTTTCTTACTTTACTTCCTCACTTTTCTAAATACTTATTACTTCTTTTTATCTCTAAGTTTTAGTAATTCTAAAAGCTGAAATTCTATCTTCTTTTCTTACTTTACTTCCTCACTTTTCTAATCACTCATAACTTCTCTTTTATCTCTAAGTTTTAGTAATTCTAAAAGCTGAACTTCTATCTTCTTTTCTTACTTTACTTCCTCACTTTTCTAAATACTCATAACTTCTTTTTATCTCTAAGTTTTAGCAATTCTAAAAGCTGAAATTCTATCTTCTTTTCTTACTTCACTTCCTCACTTTTCTAAATACTTATCACTTCTTTTTATCTCTAAGTTATAGCAATTCTAAAAGCTGAAATTCTATCTTCTTTTCTTACTTCACTTCCTCACTTTTCTAAATACTTATCACTTCTTTTTATCTCTAAGTTTTAGTAATTCTATATCTGAAATTCTATCTTCTTTTCTTACTTCACTTCCTCACTTTTCTAATCACTCATAACTTCTTTTTATCTCTAAGTTTTAGTAATTCTAAAAGCTGAAATTCTATCTTCTTTTCTTACTTCACTTCCTCACTTTTCTAAATACTTATAACTTCTCTTTTATCTCTAAGTTTTAGTAACTCTAAAAGCTGAAATTCTATCTTCTTTTCTTACTTTACTTCCTCACTTTTCTAAATACTTATCACTTCTCTTTTATCTCTAAGTTTTAGTAATTCTAAATCTGAAATTCTATCTTCTTTTCTTACTTTACTTCCTCACTTTTCTTAATACTCATAACTTCTTTTTATCTCTAAGTTTTAGTAATTCTAAATCTGAAATTCTATCTTTTTTTCTTACTTTACTTCCTCACTTTTCTAAATACTCATAACTTCTTTTTATCTCTAAGTTATAGCAATTCTAAAAGCTGAAATTCTATCTTCTTTTCTTACTTTACTTCCTCACTTTTCTAATCACTCATAACTTCTTTTTATCTCTAAGTTTTTGTAATTCTAAAAGCTGAACTTCTATCTTTTTTTCTTACTTTACTTCTTCACTTTTCTAAATACTTATCACTTCTTTTTATCTCTAAGTTTTAGCAATTCTAAAAGCTGAAATTCTATCTTCTTTTCTTACTTTACTTCCTCACTTTTCTAAATACTCATCACTTCTCTTTTATCTCTAAGTTTTAGTAATTCTAAAAGCTGTAATTCTATCTTCTTTTCTTACTTCACTTCCTCACTTTTCTAATCACTCATAACTTCTCTTTTATCTCTAAGTTTTAGTAATTCTAAATCCGAAATTCTATCTTCTTTTCTTACTTCACTTCCTCACTTTTCTAAATATTTATCACTTCTTTTTATCTCTAAGTTTTAGCAATTCTAAAAGCTGAAATTCTATCTTCTTTTCTTACTTCACTTCCTCACTTTTCTAATCACTCATAACTTCTCTTTTATCTCTAAGTTTTAGTAATTCTAAAAGCTGAAATTCTATCTTCTTTTCTTACTTTACTTCCTCACTTTTCTAAATACTCATAACTTCTTTTTATCTCTAAGTTTTAGTAATTCTAAAAGCTGAACTTCTATCTTCTTTTCTTACTTTACTTCCTCACTTTTCTAAATACTTATCACTTCTTTTTATCTCTAAGTTTTAGTAATTCTAAATCTGAAAGTCTATCTTCTTTTCTTACTTTACTTCCTCACTTTTCTAAATACTTATCACTTCTTTTTATCTCTAAGTTTTAGTAATTCTATATCTGAAATTCTATCTTCTTTTCTTACTTTACTTCCTCACTTTTCTAATCACTCATAACTTCTTTTTATCTCTAAGTTTTAGTAATTCTATATCTGAAATTCTATCTTCTTTTCTTACTTCACTTCCTCACTTTTCTAAATACTTATTACTTCTTTTTATCTCTAAGTTTTAGTAATTCTAAAAGCTGAACTTCTATCTTCTTTTCTTACTTTACTTCCTCACTTTTCTAAATACTTATCACTTCTTTTTATCTCTAAGTTTTAGTAATTCTAAATCTGAAAGTCTATCTTCTTTTCTTACTTTACTTCCTCACTTTTCTAAATACTTATCACTTCTTTTTATCTCTAAGTTTTAGTAATTCTAAATCTGAAATTCTATCTTCTTTTCTTACTTTACTTCCTCACTTTTCTAATCACTCATAACTTCTTTTTATCTCTAAGTTTTAGTAATTCTATATCTGAAATTCTATCTTCTTTTCTTACTTCACTTCCTCACTTTTCTAAATACTTATTACTTCTTTTTATCTCTAAGTTTTAGTAATTCTAAAAGCTGAAATTCTATCTTCTTTTCTTACTTCACTTCCTCACTTTTCTAATCACTCATAACTTCTCTTTTATCTCTAAGTTTTAGTAATTCTAAAAGCTGAACTTCTATCTTCTTTTCTTACTTCACTTCCTCACTTTTCTAAATACTCATAACTTCTCTTTTATCTCTAAGTTTTAGCAATTCTAAAAGCTGAAATTCTATCTTCTTTTCTTACTTTACTTCCTCACTTTTCTAATCACTCATAACTTCTCTTTTATCTCTAAGTTTTAGTAATTCTAAAAGCTGAACTTCTATCTTCTTTTCTTACTTTACTTCCTCACTTTTCTAAATACTTATCACTTCTTTTTATCTCTAAGTTTTAGTAATTCTAAATCTGAAAGTCTATCTTCTTTTCTTACTTTACTTCCTCACTTTTCTAAATACTTATCACTTCTTTTTATCTCTAAGTTTTAGTAATTCTAAAAGCTGAAATTCTATCTTCTTTTCTTACTTTACTTCCTCACTTTTCTAAATACTTATTACTTCTTTTTATCTCTAAGTTTTAGTAATTCTAAAAGCTGAAATTCTATCTTCTTTTCTTACTTTACTTCCTCACTTTTCTAATCACTCATAACTTCTCTTTTATCTCTAAGTTTTAGTAATTCTAAAAGCTGAACTTCTATCTTCTTTTCTTACTTTACTTCCTCACTTTTCTAAATACTCATAACTTCTTTTTATCTCTAAGTTTTAGCAATTCTAAAAGCTGAAATTCTATCTTCTTTTCTTACTTTACTTCCTCACTTTTCTAATCACTCATAACTTCTCTTTTATCTCTAAGTTTTAGTAATTCTAAATCTGAAATTCTATCTTCTTTTCTTACTTTACTTCCTCACTTTTCTAAATACTCATAACTTCTCTTTTATCTCTAAGTTTTAGTAATTCTAAAAGCTGAAATTCTATCTTCTTTTCTTACTTTACTTCCTCACTTTTCTAAATACTCATCACTTCTTTTTATCTCTAAGTTTTAGTAATTCTAAAAGCTGAACTTCTATCTTCTTTTCTTACTTTACTTCCTCACTTTTCTAATCACTCATAACTTCTCTTTTATCTCTAAGTTTTAGTAATTCTAAATCTGAAATTCTATCTTCTTTTCTTACTTTACTTCCTCACTTTTCTAAATACTCATAACTTCTCTTTTATCTCTAAGTTTTAGTAATTCTAAAAGCTGAACTTCTATCTTCTTTTCTTACTTTACTTCCTCACTTTTCTAATCACTCATAACTTCTCTTTTATCTCTAAGTTTTAGTAATTCTAAATCTGAAATTCTATCTTCTTTTCTTACTTTACTTCCTCACTTTTCTAAATACTCATAACTTCTCTTTTATCTCTAAGTTTTAGTAATTCTAAAAGCTGAAATTCTATCTTCTTTTCTTACTTTACTTCCTCACTTTTCTAATCACTCATAACTTCTCTTTTATCTCTAAGTTTTAGTAATTCTAAAAGCTGAACTTCTATCTTCTTTTCTTACTTTACTTCCTCACTTTTCTAAATACTTATCACTTCTTTTTATCTCTAAGTTTTAGTAATTCTAAATCTGAAAGTCTATCTTCTTTTCTTACTTTACTTCCTCACTTTTCTAAATACTTATCACTTCTTTTTATCTCTAAGTTTTAGTAATTCTAAAAGCTGAAATTCTATCTTCTTTTCTTACTTTACTTCCTCACTTTTCTAAATACTTATTACTTCTTTTTATCTCTAAGTTTTAGTAATTCTAAAAGCTGAAATTCTATCTTCTTTTCTTACTTTACTTCCTCACTTTTCTAATCACTCATAACTTCTCTTTTATCTCTAAGTTTTAGTAATTCTAAAAGCTGAACTTCTATCTTCTTTTCTTACTTTACTTCCTCACTTTTCTAAATACTCATAACTTCTTTTTATCTCTAAGTTTTAGCAATTCTAAAAGCTGAAATTCTATCTTCTTTTCTTACTTCACTTCCTCACTTTTCTAAATACTTATCACTTCTTTTTATCTCTAAGTTTTAGCAATTCTAAAAGCTGAAATTCTATCTTCTTTTCTTACTTCACTTCCTCACTTTTCTAAATACTTATCACTTCTTTTTATCTCTAAGTTTTAGTAATTCTATATCTGAAATTCTATCTTCTTTTCTTACTTCACTTCCTCACTTTTCTAATCACTCATAACTTCTTTTTATCTCTAAGTTTTAGTAATTCTAAAAGCTGAAATTCTATCTTCTTTTCTTACTTCACTTCCTCACTTTTCTAAATACTTATAACTTCTCTTTTATCTCTAAGTTTTAGTAACTCTAAAAGCTGAAATTCTATCTTCTTTTCTTACTTTACTTCCTCACTTTTCTAAATACTTATCACTTCTCTTTTATCTCTAAGTTTTAGTAATTCTAAATCTGAAATTCTATCTTCTTTTCTTACTTTACTTCCTCACTTTTCTTAATACTCATAACTTCTTTTTATCTCTAAGTTTTAGTAATTCTAAATCTGAAATTCTATCTTTTTTTCTTACTTTACTTCCTCACTTTTCTAAATACTCATAACTTCTTTTTATCTCTAAGTTATAGCAATTCTAAAAGCTGAAATTCTATCTTCTTTTCTTACTTTACTTCCTCACTTTTCTAATCACTCATAACTTCTTTTTATCTCTAAGTTTTTGTAATTCTAAAAGCTGAACTTCTATCTTTTTTTCTTACTTTACTTCTTCACTTTTCTAAATACTTATCACTTCTTTTTATCTCTAAGTTTTAGCAATTCTAAAAGCTGAAATTCTATCTTCTTTTCTTACTTTACTTCCTCACTTTTCTAAATACTCATCACTTCTCTTTTATCTCTAAGTTTTAGTAATTCTAAAAGCTGAAATTCTATCTTCTTTTCTTACTTTACTTCCTCACTTTTCTAAATACTCATAACTTCTTTTTATCTCTAAGTTTTAGCAATTCTAAAAGCTGAAATTCTATCTTCTTTTCTTACTTTACTTCCTCACTTTTCTAAATACTCATAACTTCTTTTTATCTCTAAGTTTTAGTAATTCTAAAAGCTGAAATTCTATCTTCTTTTCTTACTTCACTTCCTCACTTTTCTAAATACTTATCACTTCTTTTTATCTCTAAGTTTTAGTAACTCTAAAAGCTGAAATTCTATCTTCTTTTCTTACTTCACTTCCTCACTTTTCTAAATACTCATAACTTCTCTTTTATCTCTAAGTTTTAGTAATTCTAAAACCTGAAATTCTATCTTTTTTTCTTACTTTACTTCCTCACTTTTCTAATCACTCATAACTTCTCTTTTATCTCTAAGTTTTAGTAATTCTAAATCTGAAATTCTATCTTCTTTTCTTACTTCACTTCCTCACTTTTCTAAATACTCATAACTTCTTTTTATCTCTAAGTTTTAGTAATTCTAAATCTGAAATTCTATCTTCTTTTCTTACTTCACTTCCTCACTTTTCTAAATACTTATCACTTCTTTTTATCTCTAAGTTTTAGTAATTCTAAAAGCTGTAATTCTATCTTCTTTTCTTACTTTACTTCCTCACTTTTCTAAATACTTATTACTTCTTTTTATCTCTATATTTTAGTAATTCTAAAAGCTGAAATTCTATCTTCTTTTCTTACTTTACTTCCTCACTTTTCTAATCACTCATAACTTCTCTTTTATCTCTAAGTTTTAGTAATTCTAAATCTGAAATTCTATCTTCTTTTCTTACTTCACTTCCTCACTTTTCTAAATACTTATCACTTCTCTTTTATTTCTAAGTTTTAGTAACTCTAAAAGCTGAAATTCTATCTTCTTTTCTTACTTTACTTCCTCACTTTTCTAATCACTCATAACTTCTTTTTATCTCTAAGTTTTAGCAATTCTAAAAGCTGTAATTCTATCTTCTTTTCTTACTTTACTTCCTCACTTTTCTAATCACTCATAACTTCTCTTTTATCTCTAAGTTTTAGTAATTCTAAAAGCTGAACTTCTATCTTCTTTTCTTACTTCACTTCCTCACTTTTCTAAATACTTATCACTTCTTTTTATCTCTATATTTTAGTAATTCTAAATCTGAAATTCTATCTTCTTTTCTTACTTTACTTCCTCACTTTTCTGAATACTCATAACTTCTCTTTTATCTCTAAGTTTTAGTAATTCTAAATCTGAAATTCTATCTTCTTTTCTTACTTCACTTCCTCACTTTTCTAAATACTTATCACTTCTTTTTATCTCTAAGTTTTAGCAATTCTAAAAGCTGTAATTCTATCTTCTTTTCTTACTTTACTTCCTCACTTTTCTAAATACTTATTACTTCTTTTTATCTCTATATTTTAGTAATTCTAAAAGCTGAAATTTTATCTTCTTTTCTTACTTTACTTCCTCACTTTTCTAATCACTCATAACTTATTTTTATCTCTAAGTTTTAGTAATTCTAAATCTGAAATTCTATCTTCTTTTCTTACTTCACTTCCTCACTTTTCTAATCACTCATAACTTCTTTTTATCTCTAAGTTTTAGTAATTCTAAAAGCTGAACTTCTATCTTCTTTTCTTACTTCACTTCCTCACTTTTCTTAATACTCATAACTTCTTTTTATCTCTAAGTTTTAGCAATTCTAAAAGCTGTAATTCTATCTTCTTTTCTAACTTTACTTCCTCACTTTTCTAATCACTCATAACTTCTCTTTTATCTCTAAGTTTTAGTAACTCTAAAAGCTGAAATTCTATCTTCTTTTCTTACTTCACTTCCTCACTTTTCTAAATACTCATAACTTCTCTTTTATCTCTAAGTTTTAGCAATTCTAAAAGCTGTAATTCTATCTTCTTTTCTTACTTTACTTCCTCACTTTTCTAAATACTTATTACTTCTTTTTATCTCTATATTTTAGTAATTCTAAAAGCTGAAATTTTATCTTCTTTTCTTACTTTACTTCCTCACTTTTCTAATCACTCATAACTTCTCTTTTATCTCTAAGTTTTAGTAATTCTAAATCTGAAATTCTATCTTCTTTTCTTACTTTACTTCCTCACTTTTCTGAATACTCATAACTTCTTTTTATCTCTAAGTTTTAGTAACTCTAAAAGCTGTAATTCTATCTTCTTTTCTTACTTCACTTCCTCACTTTTCTAAATACTTATCACTTGTTTTTATCTCTAAGTTTTAGTAATTCTAAAAGCTGAACTTCTATCTTCTTTTCTTACTTTATTCCTCACTTTTCTAAATACTTATCACTTCTTTTTATCTCTAAGTTATAGCAATTCTAAAAGCTGTAATTCTATCTTCTTTTCTTACTTCACTTCCTCACTTTTCTAAATACTCATAACTTCTTTTTATCTCTAAGTTTTAGCAATTCTAAAAGCTGAAATTCTATCTTCTTTTCTTACTTCACTTCCTCACTTTTCTAAATACTCATAACTTCTCTTTTATCTCTAAGTTTTAGCAATTCTAAAAGCTGTAATTCTATCTTCTTTTCTTACTTTACTTCCTCACTTTTCTAATCACTCATAACTTCTCTTTTATCTCTAAGTTTTAGTAATTCTAAAAGCTGAACTTCTATCTTCTTTTCTTACTTTACTTCCTCACTTTTCTAAATACTTATCACTTGTTTTTATCTCTAAGTTTTAGCAATTCTAAAAGCTAAAATTCTATCTTCTTTTCTTACTTTACTTCCTCACTTTTCTAAATACTCATAACTTCTTTTTATCTCTAAGTTTTAGCAATTCTAAATCTGAAATTCTATCTTCTTTTCTTACTTCACTTCCTCACTTTTCTAATCACTCATAACTTCTCTTTTATCTCTAAGTTTTAGTAACTCTAAAAGCTGAAATTCTATCTTCTTTTCTTACTTTTCTTCCTCACTTTTCTAAATACTCATCACTTGTTTTTATCTCTAAGTTTTAGTAATTCTAAATCTGAAATTCTATCTTCTTTTCTTACTTTACTTCCTCACTTTTCTTAATCACTCATAACTTCTCTTTTATCTCTAAGTTTTAGTACTTCTAAAAGCTGAAATTCTATCTTCTTTTCTTACTTTACTTCCTCACTTTTCTAATCACTCATAACTTCTCTTTTATCTCTAAGTTTTAGTAATTCTAAATCTGAAAGTCTATCTTCTTTTCTTACTTTACTTCCTCACTTTTCTAAATACTTATCACTTCTTTTTATCTCTAAGTTTTAGCAATTCTAAAAGCTGTAATTCAATCTTTTTTTCTTACTTTACTTCCTCACTTTTCTGAATACTCATAACTTCTCTTTTATCTCTAAGTTTTAGTAATTCTAAAAGCTAAAATTCTATCTTCTTTTCTTACTTTACTTCCTCACTTTTCTAAATACTCATCACTTCTTTTTATCTCTAAGTTTTAGCAATTCTAAATCTGAAATTCTATCTTCTTTTCTTACTTTACTTCGTCACTTTTCTAATCACTCATAACTTCTCTTTTATCTCTAAGTTTTAGTAATTCTAAAAGCTGAACTTCTATCTTCTTTTCTTACTTTACTTCCTCACTTTTCTAAATACTTATCACTTGTTTTTATCTCTAAGTTTTAGCAATTCTAAAAGCTGAAATTCTATCTTCTTTCCTTACTTCACTTCCTCACTTTTCTAAATACTTATCACTTCTTTTTATCTCTAAGTTTTAGTAACTCTAAAAGCTGTAATTCTATCTTCTTTTCTTACTTCACTTCCTCACTTTTCTAAATACTTATCACTTGTTTTTATCTCTAAGTTTTAGTAATTCTAAAAGCTGAACTTCTATCTTCTTTTCTTACTTTACTTCCTCACTTTTCTAAATACTTATCACTTGTTTTTATCTCTAAGTTTTAGCAATTCTAAAAGCTGAAATTCTATCTTCTTTTCTTACTTCACTTCCTCACTTTTCTAATCACTCATAACTTCTTTTTATCTCTAAGTTTTAGCAATTCTAAAAGCTGAAATTCTATCTTCTTTTCTTACTTCACTTCCTCACTTTTCTAAATACTCATAACTTCTCTTTTATCTCTAAGTTTTAGCAATTCTAAAAGCTGTAATTCTATCTTCTTTTCTTACTTTACTTCCTCACTTTTCTAAATACTTATTACTTCTTTTTATCTCTATATTTTAGTAATTCTAAAAGCTGAAATTTTATCTTCTTTTCTTACTTCACTTCCTCACTCTTCTAAATACTCATAACTTCTCTTTTATCTCTAAGTTTTAGCAATTCTAAAAGCTGTAATTCTATCTTCTTTTCTTACTTTACTTCCTCACTTTTCTAAATACTTATTACTTCTTTTTATCTCTATATTTTAGTAATTCTAAAAGCTGAAATTTTATCTTCTTTTCTTACTTTACTTCCTCACTTTTCTAATCACTCATAACTTCTCTTTTATCTCTAAGTTTTAGTAACTCTAAAAGCTGTAATTCTATCTTCTTTTCTTACTTCACTTCCTCACTTTTCTAATCACTCATAACTTCTCTTTTATCTCTAAGTTTTAGTAACTCTAAAAGCTGAAATTCTATCTTCTTTTCTTACTTCACTTCCTCACTTTTCTAAATACTTATCACTTGTTTTTATCTCTAAGTTTTAGTAATTCTAAAAGCTGAAATTCTATCTTCTTTTCTTACTTCACTTCCTCACTTTTCTAAATACTCATAACTTCTCTTTTATCTCTAAGTTTTAGTAATTCTAAATCTGAAAGTCTATCTTCTTTTCTTACTTTACTTCCTCACTTTTCTAAATACTTATCACTTCTTTTTATCTCTAAGTTATAGCAATTCTAAAAGCTGAAATTCTATCTTCTTTTCTTACTTCACTTCCTCACTTTTCTAAATACTTATCACTTCTTTTTATCTCTAAGTTTTAGTAACTCTAAAAGCTGTAATTCTATCTTCTTTTCTTACTTCACTTCCTCACTTTTCTAAATACTTATCACTTCTTTTTATCTCTAAGTTTTAGCAATTCTAAAAGCTGAACTTCTATCTTCTTTTCTTACTTTACTTCCTCACTTTTCTAAATACTTATCACTTGTTTTTATCTCTAAGTTTAAGCAATTCTAAATCTTAAATTCTATCTTTTTTTCTTACTTTACTTCTTCACTTTTCTAAATACTTATCACTTCTTTTTATCTCTAAGTTATAGCAATTCTAAAAGCTGAAATTCTATTTTCTTTTCTTACTTTACTTCCTCACTTTTCTAATCACTCATAACTTCTTTTTATCTCTAAGTTTTAGTAATTCTAAAAGCTGAACTTCTATCTTCTTTTCTTACTTCACTTCCTCACTTTTCTAAATACTCATAACTTCTTTTTATCTCTAAGTTTTAGCAATTCTAAAAGCTGAAATTCTATCTTCTTTTCTTACTTCACTTCCTCACTTTTCTAAATACTCATAACTTCTCTTTTATCTCTAAGTTTTAGTAATTCTAAATCTGAAATTCTATCTTCTTTTCTTACTTCACTTCCTCACTTTTCTAAATACTTATCACTTCTTTTTATCTCTAAGTTTTAGTAACTCTAAAAGCTGTAATTCTATCTTCTTTTCTTACTTCACTTCCTCACTTTTCTAAATACTTATCACTTCTTTTTATCTCTAAGTTTTAGTAATTCTAAAAGCTGAAATTCTATCTTCTTTTCTTACTTTACTTCCTCACTTTTCTAAATACTTATCACTTGTTTTTATCTCTAAGTTTTAGCAATTCTAAAAGCTGAAATTCTATCTTCTTTTCTTACTTCACTTCCTCACTTTTCTAAATACTTATCACTTCTTTTTATCTCTAAGTTATAGCAATTCTAAAAGCTGAAATTCTATTTTCTTTTCTTACTTTACTTCCTCACTTTTCTAATCACTCATAACTTCTTTTTATCTCTAAGTTTTAGTAATTCTAAAAGCTGAACTTCTATCTTCTTTTCTTACTTCACTTCCTCACTTTTCTAAATACTCATAACTTCTTTTTATCTCTAAGTTTTAGCAATTCTAAAAGCTGAAATTCTATCTTCTTTTCTTACTTTACTTCCTCACTTTTCTAAATACTTATCACTTCTTTTTATCTCTAAGTTATAGCAATTCTAAAAGCTGAAATTCTATCTTCTTTTCTTACTTCACTTCCTCACTTTTCTAAATACTTATCACTTCTTTTTATCTCTAAGTTTTAGTAACTCTAAAAGCTGTAATTCTATCTTCTTTTCTTACTTCACTTCCTCACTTTTCTAAATACTTATCACTTGTTTTTATCTCTAAGTTTTAGTAATTCTAAAAGCTGAAATTCTATCTTCTTTTCTTACTTTACTTCCTCACTTTTCTAAATACTTATCACTTGTTTTTATCTCTAAGTTTTAGCAATTCTAAAAGCTGAAATTCTATCTTCTTTTCTTACTTCACTTCCTCACTTTTCTAATCACTCATAACTTCTCTTTTATCTCTAAGTTTTAGTAATTCTAAATCTGAAATTCTATCTTCTTTTCTTACTTTACTTCCTCACTTTTCTAATCACTCATAACTTCTCTTTTATCTCTAAGTTTTAGCAATTCTAAAAGCTGAACTTCTATCTTCTTTTCTTACTTCACTTCCTCACTTTTCTAAATACTCATAACTTCTCTTTTATCTCTAAGTTTTAGTAATTCTAAATCTGAAATTCTATCTTCTTTTCTTACTTTACTTCCTCACTTTTCTAAATACTCATAACTTCTCTTTTATCTCTAAGTTTTAGTAATTCTAAATCTGAAATTCTATCTTCTTTTCTTACTTTACTTCCTCACTTTTCTAATCACTCATAACTTCTCTTTTATCTCTAAGTTTTAGTAATTCTAAAAGCTGAAATTCTATCTTCTTTTCTTACTTTACTTCCTCACTTTTCTAATCACTCATAACTTCTCTTTTATCTCTAAGTTTTAGTAATTCTAAAAGCTAAAATTCTATCTTCTTTTCTTACTTTACTTCCTCACTTTTCTTAATACTCATAACTTCTTTTTATCTCTAAGTTTTAGTAATTCTAAATCTGAAATTCTATCTTCTTTTCTTACTTTACTTCCTCACTTTTCTAATCACTCATAACTTATTTTTATCTCTAAGTTTTAGCAATTCTAAATCTTAAATTCTATCTTCTTTTCTTACTTTACTTCCTCACTTTTCTAATCACTCATAACTTCTCTTTTATCTCTAAGTTTTAGTAATTCTAAAAGCTGAACTTCTATCTTCTTTTCTTACTTTACTTCCTCACTTTTCTAATCACTCATAACTTATTTTTATCTCTAAGTTTTAGTAATTCTAAATCTGAAAGTCTATCTTCTTTTCTTACTTTACTTCCTCACTTTTCTAATCACTCATAACTTATTTTTATCTCTAAGTTTTAGTAACTCTAAAAGCTGAAATTCTATCTTCTTTTCTTACTTCACTTCCTCACTTTTCTAAATACTCATAACTTCTCTTTTATCTCTAAGTTTTAGTAATTCTAAATCTGAAATTCTATCTTCTTTTCTTACTTCACTTCCTCACTTTTCTAAATACTCATAACTTCTCTTTTATCTCTAAGTTTTAGTAATTCTAAAAGCTGAACTTCTATCTTCTTTTCTTACTTTACTTCCTCACTTTTCTAATCACTCATAACTTCTCTTTTATCTCTAAGTTTTAGTAACTCTAAAAGCTGTAATTCTATCTTCTTTTCTTACTTCACTTCCTCACTTTTCTAAATACTTATAACTTCCCTTTTATCTCTATATTTTAGTAATTCTAAAAGCTGAAATTCTATCTTCTTTTCTTACTTTACTTCCTCACTTTTCTAAATACTCATAACTTCTCTTTTATCTCTAAGTTTTAGTAATTCTAAATCTGAAATTCTATCTTCTTTTCTTACTTTACTTCCTCACTTTTCTAATCACTCATAACTTCTCTTTTATCTCTTTATTTTAGTAATTCTAAAAGCTGAACTTCTATCTTCTTTTCTTACTTTACTTCCTCACTTTTCTAATCACTCATAACTTCTCTTTTATCTCTAAGTTTTAGTAATTCTAAAAGCTGAACTTCTATCTTCTTTTCTTACTTTACTTCCTCACTTTTCTAAATACTCATAACTTCTCTTTTATCTCTAAGTTTTAGTAATTCTATATCTGAAATTCTATCTTCTTTTCTTACTTTACTTCCTCACTTTTCTAAATACTTATAACTTCCCTTTTATCTCTAAGTTTTAGTAATTCTAAAAGCTGAACTTCTATCTTCTTTTCTTACTTTACTTCCTTACTTTTCTAAATACTTATCACTTCTTTTTATCTCTAAGTTTTAGTAACTTTAAAAGCTGTAATTCTATCTTCTTTTCTTACTTTTCTTCCTCACTTTTCTAAATACTTATTACTTCTTTTTATCTCTAAGTTTTAGTAATTCTAAATCTGAAATTCTATCTTCTTTTCTTACTTTACTTCCTCACTTTTCTAATCACTCATAACTTCTCTTTTATCTCTAAGTTTTAGTAATTCTAAAAGCTGAACTTCTATCTTCTTTTCTTACTTTACTTCCTCACTTTTCTAATCACTCATAACTTATTTTTATCTCTAAGTTTTAGTAACTCTAAAAGCTGAAATTCTATCTTCTTTTCTTACTTCACTTCCTCACTTTTCTAAATACTCATAACTTCTCTTTTATCTCTAAGTTTTAGTAATTCTAAATCTGAAATTCTATCTTCTTTTCTTACTTTACTTCCTCACTTTTCTAATCACTCATAACTTCTCTTTTATCTCTTTATTTTAGTAATTCTAAAAGCTGAACTTCTATCTTCTTTTCTTACTTTACTTCCTCACTTTTCTAATCACTCATAACTTATTTTTATCTCTAAGTTTAAGTAATTCTAAAAGCTGAACTTCTATCTTCTTTTCTTACTTTACTTCCTCACTTTTCTAAATACTCATAACTTCTCTTTTATCTCTAAGTTTTAGTAATTCTATATCTGAAATTCTATCTTCTTTTCTTACTTTACTTCCTCACTTTTCTAAATACTTATAACTTCCCTTTTATCTCTAAGTTTTAGTAATTCTAAAAGCTGAACTTCTATCTTCTTTTCTTACTTTACTTCCTTACTTTTCTAAATACTTATCACTTCTTTTTATCTCTAAGTTTTAGTAACTTTAAAAGCTGTAATTCTATCTTCTTTTCTTACTTTTCTTCCTCACTTTTCTAAATACTTATTACTTCTTTTTATCTCTAAGTTTTAGTAATTCTAAATCTGAAATTCTATCTTCTTTTCTTACTTTACTTCCTCACTTTTCTAATCACTCATAACTTCTCTTTTATCTCTAAGTTTTAGTAATTCTAAAAGCTGAACTTCTATCTTCTTTTCTTACTTTACTTCCTCACTTTTCTAATCACTCATAACTTATTTTTATCTCTAAGTTTTAGTAACTCTAAAAGCTGAAATTCTATCTTCTTTTCTTACTTCACTTCCTCACTTTTCTAAATACTCATAACTTCTCTTTTATCTCTAAGTTTTAGTAATTCTAAATCTGAAATTCTATCTTCTTTTCTTACTTTACTTCCTCACTTTTCTAATCACTCATAACTTCTCTTTTATCTCTAAGTTTTAGTAATTCTAAAAGCTGAACTTCTATCTTCTTTTCTTACTTTACTTCCTCACTTTTCTAATCACTCATAACTTATTTTTATCTCTAAGTTTTAGTAATTCTAAATCTGAAAGTCTATCTTCTTTTCTTACTTTACTTCCTCACTTTTCTAAATACTTATTACTTCTTTTTATCTCTAAGTTTTAGTAATTCTAAATCTGAAATTCTATCTTCTTTTCTTACTTTACTTCCTCACTTTTCTAATCACTCATAACTTATTTTTATCTCTAAGTTTTAGTAATTCTAAATCTGAAAGTCTATCTTCTTTTCTTACTTTACTTCCTCACTTTTCTAATCACTCATAACTTATTTTTATCTCTAAGTTTTAGTAACTCTAAAAGCTGAAATTCTATCTTCTTTTCTTACTTCACTTCCTCACTTTTCTAAATACTCATAACTTCTCTTTTATCTCTAAGTTTTAGTAATTCTAAATCTGAAATTCTATCTTCTTTTCTTACTTCACTTCCTCACTTTTCTAAATACTCATAACTTCTCTTTTATCTCTAAGTTTTAGTAATTCTAAAAGCTGAACTTCTATCTTCTTTTCTTACTTTACTTCCTCACTTTTCTAAATACTCATAACTTCTCTTTTATCTCTAAGTTTTAGTAATTCTAAATCTGAAATTCTATCTTCTTTTCTTACTTTACTTCCTCACTTTTCTAAATACTTATAACTTCCCTTTTATCTCTAAGTTTTAGTAATTCTAAAAGCTGAACTTCTATCTTCTTTTCTTACTTTACTTCCTTACTTTTCTAAATACTTATCACTTCTTTTTATCTCTAAGTTTTAGTAACTTTAAAAGCTGTAATTCTATCTTCTTTTCTTACTTTTCTTCCTCACTTTTCTAAATACTTATTACTTCTTTTTATCTCTAAGTTTTAGTAATTCTAAATCTGAAATTCTATCTTCTTTTCTTACTTTACTTCCTCACTTTTCTAATCACTCATAACTTCTCTTTTATCTCTAAGTTTTAGTAATTCTAAAAGCTGAACTTCTATCTTCTTTTCTTACTTTACTTCCTCACTTTTCTAATCACTCATAACTTATTTTTATCTCTAAGTTTTAGTAACTCTAAAAGCTGAAATTCTATCTTCTTTTCTTACTTCACTTCCTCACTTTTCTAAATACTCATAACTTCTCTTTTATCTCTAAGTTTTAGTAATTCTAAATCTGAAATTCTATCTTCTTTTCTTACTTTACTTCCTCACTTTTCTAATCACTCATAACTTCTCTTTTATCTCTAAGTTTTAGTAATTCTAAAAGCTGAACTTCTATCTTCTTTTCTTACTTTACTTCCTCACTTTTCTAATCACTCATAACTTATTTTTATCTCTAAGTTTTAGTAATTCTAAATCTGAAATTCTATCTTCTTTTCTTACTTTACTTCCTCACTTTTCTAAATACTTATCACTTCTTTTTATCTCTATATTTTAGCAATTCTAAAAGCTGAAATTCTATCTTCTTTTCTTACTTCACTTCCTCACTTTTCTAATCACTCATAACTTCTCTTTTATCTCTAAGTTTTAGTAATTCTAAATCTGAAATTCTATCTTCTTTTCTTACTTTACTTCCTCACTTTTCTAATCACTCATAACTTCTCTTTTATCTCTAAGTTTTAGTAACTTTAAAAGCTGTAATTCTATCTTCTTTTCTTACTTTTCTTCCTCACTTTTCTAAATACTTATTACTTCTTTTTATCTCTAAGTTTTAGTAACTCTAAAAGCTGAAATTCTATCTTCTTTTCTTACTTTACTTCCTCACTTTTCTAAATACTCATAACTTCTCTTTTATCTCTAAGTTTTAGTAATTCTAAATCTGAAATTCTATCTTCTTTTCTTACTTTACTTCCTCACTTTTCTAATCACTCATAACTTATTTTTATCTCTAAGTTTTAGTAACTCTAAAAGCTGAAATTCTATCTTCTTTTCTTACTTCACTTCCTCACTTTTCTAAATACTCATAACTTCTCTTTTATCTCTAAGTTTTAGTAATTCTAAATCTGAACTTCTATCTTCTTTTCTTACTTTACTTCCTCACTTTTCTAATCACTCATAACTTATTTTTATCTCTAAGTTTTAGTAATTCTAAATCTGAAATTCTATCTTCTTTTCTTACTTTACTTCCTCACTTTTCTAAATACTTATCACTTCTTTTTATCTCTATATTTTAGCAATTCTAAAAGCTGAAATTCTATCTTCTTTTCTTACTTCACTTCCTCACTTTTCTAATCACTCATAACTTCTCTTTTATCTCTAAGTTTTAGTAATTCTAAATCTGAAATTCTATCTTCTTTTCTTACTTTACTTCCTCACTTTTCTAATCACTCATAACTTCTCTTTTATCTCTAAGTTTTAGTAACTTTAAAAGCTGTAATTCTATCTTCTTTTCTTACTTTTCTTCCTCACTTTTCTAAATACTTATTACTTCTTTTTATCTCTAAGTTTTAGTAACTCTAAAAGCTGAAATTCTATCTTCTTTTCTTACTTCACTTCCTCACTTTTCTAAATACTCATAACTTCTCTTTTATCTCTAAGTTTTAGTAATTCTAAATCTGAAATTCTATCTTCTTTTCTTACTTTACTTCCTCACTTTTCTAAATACTCATAACTTCTCTTTTATCTCTAAGTTTTAGTAATTCTAAATCTGAAATTCTATCTTCTTTTCTTACTTCACTTCCTCACTTTTCTAAATACTCATAACTTATTTTTATCTCTAAGTTTTAGCAATTCTAAATCTAAAATTCTATCTTCTTTTCTTACTTTACTTCCTCACTTTTCTAAATACTCATAACTTCTCTTTTATCTCTAAGTTTTAGTAATTCTAAATCTGAAATTCTATCTTCTTTTCTTACTTTACTTCCTCACTTTTCTAATCACTCATAACTTCTCTTTTATCTCTAAGTTTTAGTAATTCTAAAAGCTGAACTTCTATCTTCTTTTCTTACTTTACTTCCTCACTTTTCTAATCACTCATAACTTATTTTTATCTCTAAGTTTTAGTAATTCTAAATCTGAAATTCTATCTTCTTTTCTTACTTTACTTCCTCACTTTTCTAATCACTCATAACTTATTTTTATCTCTAAGTTTTAGTAACTTTAAAAGCTGTAATTCTATCTTCTTTTCTTACTTTTCTTCCTCACTTTTCTTAATACTCATAACTTCTTTTTATCTCTAAGTTTTGGTAATTCATAATCTGAAATTCTATCTTCTTTTCTTACTTTACTTCCTCACTTTTCTAATCACTCATAACTTCTCTTTTATCTCTAAGTTTTAGCAATTCTAAAAGCTGAAATTCTATCTTCTTTTCTTACTTCACTTCCTCACTTTTCTAATCACTCATAACTTCTCTTTTATCTCTAAGTTTTAGTAATTCTAAAAGCAGAAATTCTATCTTCTTTTCTTACTTTACTTCCTCACTTTTCTAATCACTCATAACTTATTTTTATCTCTAAGTTTTAGTAACTCTAAAAGCTGAAATTCTATCTTCTTTTCTTACTTTACTTCCTCACTTTTCTAAATACTCATAACTTCTCTTTTATCTCTAAGTTTTAGTAATTCTAAATCTGAAATTCTATCTTCTTTTCTTACTTTACTTCCTCACTTTTCTAATCACTCATAACTTCTCTTTTATCTCTAAGTTTTAGTAATTCTAAAAGCTGAACTTCTATCTTCTTTTCTTACTTTACTTCCTCACTTTTCTAATCACTCATAACTTATTTTTATCTCTAAGTTTTAGCAATTCTAAATCTAAAATTCTATCTTCTTTTCTTACTTTACTTCCTCACTTTTCTAAATACTCATAACTTCTCTTTTATCTCTAAGTTTTAGTAATTCTAAATCTGAAATTCTATCTTCCTTTCTTACTTTACTTCCTCACTTTTCTAAATACTCATAACTTCTCTTTTATCTCTAAGTTTTAGTAATTCTAAATCTGAAATTCTATCTTCTTTTCTTACTTTACTTCCTCACTTTTCTAATCACTCATAACTTCTTTTTTATCTCTAAGTTTTAGTAATTCTAAAAGCAGAAATTCTATCTTCTTTTCTTACTTTACTTCCTCACTTTTCTAATCACTCATAACTTATTTTTATCTCTAAGTTTTAGTAACTCTAAAAGCTGAAATTCTATCTTCTTTTCTTACTTTACTTCCTCACTTTTCTAAATACTCATAACTTCTCTTTTATCTCTAAGTTTTAGTAATTCTAAATCTGAAATTCTATCTTCTTTTCTTACTTCACTTCCTCACTTTTCTAAATACTCATAACTTATTTTTATCTCTAAGTTTTAGTAATTCTAAAAGCTGAACTTCTATCTTCTTTTCTTACTTTACTTCCTCACTTTTCTAATCACTCATAACTTATTTTTATCTCTAAGTTTTAGCAATTCTAAATCTGAAATTCTATCTTCTTTTCTTACTTTACTTCCTCACTTTTCTAATCACTCATAACTTATTTTTATCTCTAAGTTTTAGTAACTTTAAAAGCTGTAATTCTATCTTCTTTTCTTACTTTTCTTCCTCACTTTTCTAAATACTTATTACTTCTTTTTATCTCTAAGTTTTAGTAATTCTAAATCTGAAATTCTATCTTCTTTTCTTACTTTACTTCCTCACTTTTCTAATCACTCATAACTTCTCTTTTATCTCTAAGTTTTAGCAATTCTAAAAGCTGAAATTCTATCTTCTTTTCTTACTTTACTTCCTCACTTTTCTAATCACTCATAACTTCTCTTTTATCTCTAAGTTTTAGTAACTCTAAAAGCTGAAATTCTATCTTCTTTTCTTACTTCACTTCCTCACTTTTCTAAATACTTATCACTTCTTTTTATCTCTAAGTTTTAGTAATTCTAAAAGCAGAAATTCTATCTTCTTTTCTTACTTTACTTCCTCACTTTTCTAATCACTCATAACTTATTTTTATCTCTAAGTTTTAGTAACTCTAAAAGCTGAAATTCTATCTTCTTTTCTTACTTCACTTCCTCACTTTTCTAAATACTCATAACTTCTCTTTTATCTCTAAGTTTTAGTAATTCTAAATCTGAAATTCTATCTTCTTTTCTTACTTCACTTCCTCACTTTTCTAAATACTCATAACTTCTCTTTTATCTCTAAGTTTTAGTAATTCTAAAAGCTGAACTTCTATCTTCTTTTCTTACTTTACTTCCTCACTTTTCTAATCACTCATAACTTATTTTTATCTCTAAGTTTTAGCAATTCTAAATCTGAAATTCTATCTTCTTTTCTTACTTTACTTCCTCACTTTTCTAATCACTCATAACTTATTTTTATCTCTAAGTTTTAGTAACTTTAAAAGCTGTAATTCTATCTTCTTTTCTTACTTTTCTTCCTCACTTTTCTTAATACTCATAACTTCTTTTTATCTCTAAGTTTTAGTAATTCTAAAAGCTGAAATTCTATCTTCTTTTCTTTCTTTACTTCCTCACTTTTCTAATCACTCATAACTTCTCTTTTATCTCTAAGTTTTAGTAATTCTAAAAGCTGAACTTCTTTCTTCTTTTCTTACTTTACTTCCTCACTTTTCTAAATACTTATCACTTCTTTTTATCTCTAAGTTTTAGTAACTTTAAAAGCTGAACTTCTATCTTCTTTTCTTACTTTACTTCCTCACTTTTCTTAATACTCATAACTTCTTTTTATCTCTAAGTTTTAGTAATTCATAATCTGAAATTCTATCTTCTTTTCTTACTTCACTTCCTCACTTTTCTAAATACTCATAACTTCTCTTTTATCTCTAAGTTTTAGCAATTCTAAAAGCTGAAATTCTATCTTCTTTTCTTACTTTACTTCCTCACTTTTCTAATCACTCATAACTTATTTTTATCTCTAAGTTTTAGTAATTCTAAATCTGAAATTCTATCTTCTTTTCTTACTTCACTTCCTCACTTTTCTAAATACTCATAACTTCTCTTTTATCTCTAAGTTTTAGTAATTCTAAATCTGAAATTCTATCTTCTTTTCTTTCTTTACTTCCTCACTTTTCTAATCACTCATAACTTCTCTTTTATCTCTAAGTTTTAGTAATTCTAAAAGCTGAACTTCTTTCTTCTTTTCTTACTTTACTTCCTCACTTTTCTAAATACTTATCACTTCTTTTTATCTCTAAGTTTTAGTAACTTTAA
Organism: Loxodes magnus; assembly: GCA_946699065.1. Lineage (NCBI taxonomy): Eukaryota > Ciliophora > Karyorelictea > Loxodida > Loxodidae > Loxodes > Loxodes magnus. Next base: position 28,488 of record CAMPDV010001075.1, read on the forward strand.
AAGCTGTAATTCTATCTTCTTTTCTTACTTTTCTTCCTCACTTTTCTAAATACTTATTACTTCTTTTTATCTCTAAGTTTTAGTAATTCTAAAAGCTGAAATTCTATCTTCTTTTCTTTCTTTACTTCCTCACTTTTCTAATCACTCATAACTTCTCTTTTATCTCTAAGTTTTAGTAATTCTAAAAGCTGAACTTCTTTCTTCTTTTCTTACTTTACTTCCTCACTTTTCTAAATACTTATCACTTCTTTTTATCTCTAAGTTTTAGTAACTTTAAAAGCTGTAATTCTATCTTCTTTTCTTACTTTACTTCCTCACTTTTCTTAATACTCATAACTTCTTTTTATCTCTAAGTTTTAGTAATTCTAAATCTGAAATTCTATCTTCTTTTCTTACTTCACTTCCTCACTTTTCTAAATACTCATAACTTCTCTTTTATCTCTAAGTTTTAGCAATTCTAAAAGCTGAAATTCTATCTTCTTTTCTTACTTTACTTCCTCACTTTTCTAATCACTCATAACTTCTCTTTTATCTCTAAGTTTTAGTAATTCTAAAAGCTGAACTTCTATCTTCTTTTCTTACTTTACTTCCTTACTTTTCTAATCACTCATAACTTCTTTTACTCTAAATTTTAGTAATTCTAAAAGCTGAACTTCTATCTTCTTTTCTTACTTTACTTCCTCACTTTTCTAATCACTCATAACTTATTTTTATCTCTAAGTTTTAGTAACTCTAAAAGCTGAAATTCTATCTTCTTTTCTTACTTTACTTCCTCACTTTTCTAATCACTCATAACTTATTTTTATCTCTAAGTTTTAGTAACTCTAAAAGCTGAAATTCTATCTTCTTTTCTTACTTCACTTCCTCACTTTTCTAAATACTTATCACTTCTTTTTATCTCTAAGTTTTAGTAACTTTAAAAGCTGTAATTCTATCTTCTTTTCTTACTTTTCTTCCTCACTTTTCTAAATACTTATTACTTCTTTTTATCTCTAAGTTTTAGTAACTCTAAAAGCTGAAATTCTATCTTCTTTTCTTACTTCACTTCCTCACTTTTCTAAATACTCATAACTTCTCTTTTATCTCTAAGTTTTAGTAATTCTAAATCTGAAATTCTATCTTCTTTTCTTACTTTACTTCCTCACTTTTCTAATCACTCATAACTTATTTTTATCTCTAAGTTTTAGTAATTCTAAATCTGAAATTCTATCTTCTTTTCTTACTTCACTTCCTCACTTTTCTAAATACTCATAACTTCTCTTTTATCTCTAAGTTTTAGTAATTCTAAATCTGAAATTCTATCTTCTTTTCTTACTTTACTTCCTCACTTTTCTAAATACTCATAACTTCTCTTTTATCTCTAAGTTTTAGTAATTCTAAATCTGAAATTCTATCTTCTTTTCTTACTTTACTTCCTCACTTTTCTAATCACTCATAACTTCTCTTTTATCTCTAAGTTTTAGTAATTCTAAAAGCTGAACTTCTATCTTCTTTTCTTACTTTACTTCCTCACTTTTCTAATCACTCATAACTTATTTTTATCTCTAAGTTTTAGTAACTCTAAAAGCTGAAATTCTATCTTCTTTTCTTACTTCACTTCCTCACTTTTCTAAATACTCATAACTTCTCTTTTATCTCTAAGTTTTAGTAATTCTAAATCTGAAATTCTATCTTCTTTTCTTACTTTACTTCCTCACTTTTCTAAATACTCATAACTTCTCTTTTATCTCTAAGTTTTAGTAATTCTAAATCTGAAATTCTATCTTCTTTTCTTACTTTACTTCCTCACTTTTCTAATCACTCATAACTTATTTTTATCTCTAAGTTTTAGCAATTCTAAATCTGAAATTCTATCTTCTTTTCTTACTTTACTTCCTCACTTTTCTAATCACTCATAACTTCTCTTTTATCTCTAAGTTTTAGTAATTCTAAATCTGAAATTCTATCTTCTTTTCTTACTTTACTTCCTCACTTTTCTAATCACTCATAACTTATTTTTATCTCTAAGTTTTAGTAATTCTAAAAGCTGAAATTCTATCTTCTTTTCTTACTTTACTTCCTCACTTTTCTAATCACTCATAACTTCTCTTTTATCTCTAAGTTTTAGTAATTCTAAATCTGAAATTCTATCTTCTTTTCTTACTTCACTTCCTCACTTTTCTAAATACTCATAACTTCTCTTTTATCTCTAAGTTTTAGTAATTCTAAATCTGAAATTCTATCTTCTTTTCTTACTTTACTTCCTCACTTTTCTAAATACTCATAACTTCTCTTTTATCTCTAAGTTTTAGTAATTCTAAATCTGAAATTCTATCTTCTTTTCTTACTTTACTTCCTCACTTTTCTAAATACTCATAACTTCTCTTTTATCTCTAAGTTTTAGTAATTCTAAATCTGAAATTCTATCTTCTTTTCTTTCTTTACTTCCTCACTTTTCTAATCACTCATAACTTCTCTTTTATCTCTAAGTTTTAGTAATTCTAAAAGCTGAACTTCTTTCTTCTTTTCTTACTTTACTTCCTCACTTTTCTAAATACTTATCACTTCTTTTTATCTCTAAGTTTTAGTAACTTTAAAAGCTGTAATTCTATCTTCTTTTCTTACTTTTCTTCCTCACTTTTCTAAATACTTATTACTTCTTTTTATCTCTAAGTTTTAGTAATTCTAAAAGCTGAAATTCTATCTTCTTTTCTTACTTTACTTCCTCACTTTTCTAAATACTTATCACTTCTTTTTATCTCTAAGTTTTAGTAACTTTAAAAGCTGTAATTCTATCTTCTTTTCTTACTTTTCTTCCTCACTTTTCTAAATACTCATAACTTCTCTTTTATCTCTAAGTTTTAGTAATTCTAAAAGCTGAAATTCTATCTTCTTTTCTTACTTTACTTCCTCACTTTTCTTAATACTCATAACTTCTTTTTATCTCTAAGTTTTAGTAATTCTAAATCTGAAATTCTATCTTCTTTTCTTACTTCACTTCCTCACTTTTCTAAATACTCATAACTTCTCTTTTATCTCTAAGTTTTAGCAATTCTAAAAGCTGAAATTCTATCTTCTTTTCTTACTTTATTCCTCACTTTTCTAATCACTCATAACTTCTCTTTTATCTCTAAGTTTTAGCAATTCTAAATCTGAAATTCTATCTTCTTTTCTTACTTCACTTCCTCACTTTTCTAAATACTCATAACTTCTCTTTTATCTCTAAGTTTTAGCAATTCTAAAAGCTGAAATTCTATCTTCTTTTCTTACTTTACTTCCTCACTTTTCTAAATACTTATTACTTCTTTTTATCTCTAAGTTTTAGTAACTCTAAAAGCTGAAATTCTATCTTCTTTTCTTACTTCACTTCCTCACTTTTCTAAATACTCATAACTTCTCTTTTATCTCTAAGTTTTAGTAATTCTAAATCTGAAATTCTATCTTCTTTTCTTACTTTATTCCTCACTTTTCTAATCACTCATAACTTCTCTTTTATCTCTAAGTTTTAGTAATTCTAAAAGCTGAACTTCTATCTTCTTTTCTTACTTTACTTCCTCACTTTTCTAATCACTCATAACTTATTTTTATCTCTAAGTTTTAGCAATTCTAAATCTGAAATTCTATCTTCTTTTCTTACTTTACTTCCTCACTTTTCTAATCACTCATAACTTCTCTTTTATCTCTAAGTTTTAGTAATTCTAAATCTGAAATTCTATCTTCTTTTCTTACTTTACTTCCTCACTTTTCTAATCACTCATAACTTCTTTTTATCTCTAAGTTTTAGCAATTCTAAAAGCTGAAATTCTATCTTCTTTTCTTACTTTACTTCCTCACTTTTCTAATCACTCATAACTTATTTTTATCTCTAAGTTTTAGTAACTCTAAAAGCTGAAATTCTATCTTCTTTTCTTACTTCACTTCCTCACTTTTCTAAATACTTATCACTTCTTTTTATCTCTAAGTTTTAGTAACTTTAAAAGCTGTAATTCTATCTTCTTTTCTTACTTTTCTTCCTCACTTTTCTAAATACTCATAACTTCTCTTTTATCTCTAAGTTTTAGTAATTCTAAAAGCTGAAATTCTATCTTCTTTTCTTACTTTACTTCCTCACTTTTCTAATCACTCATAACTTCTTTTTATCTCTAAGTTTTAGCAATTCTAAAAGCTGAAATTCTATCTTCTTTTCTTACTTTACTTCCTCACTTTTTTAATCACTCATAACTTATTTTTATCTCTAAGTTTTAGTAACTCTAAAAGCTGAACTTCTATCTTCTTTTCTTACTTTACTTCCTCACTTTTCTAATCACTTATTACTTATTTTTATCTCTAAGTTTTAGTAACTTTAAAAGCTGTAATTCTATCTTCTTTTCTTACTTCACTTCCTCACTTTACTAAATACTCATAACTTCTCTTTTATCTCTAAGTTTTAGTAATTCTAAAAGCTGAAATTCTATCTTCTTTTCTTACTTTACTTCCTCACTTTTCTAATCACTCATAACTTATTTTTATCTCTAAGTTTTAGTAACTCTAAAAGCTGAAATTCTATCTTCTTTTCTTACTTTACTTCCTCACTTTTCTTAATACTCATAACTTCTCTTTTATCTCTAAGTTTTAGTAATTCTAAATCTGAAATTCTATCTTCTTTTCTTACTTTACTTCCTCACTTTTCTAAATACTTATCACTTCTTTTTATCTCTAAGTTTTAGTAATTCTAAATCTGAAATTCTATCTTCTTTTCTTACTTTACTTCCTCACTTTTCTAAATACTTATCACTTCTTTTTATCTCTAAGTTTTAGTAACTCTAAAAGCTGAAATTCTATCTTCTTTTCTTACTTTACTTCCTCACTTTTCTAAATACTCATAACTTCTCTTTTATCTCTAAGTTTTAGTAATTCTAAATCTGAAATTCTATCTTCTTTTCTTACTTTACTTCCTCACTTTTCTAATCACTCATAACTTCTCTTTTATCTCTAAGTTTTAGTAATTCTAAAAGCTGAACTTCTATCTTCTTTTCTTACTTTACTTCCTCACTTTTCTAATCACTCATAACTTATTTTTATCTCTAAGTTTTAGCAATTCTAAAAGCTGAAATTCTATCTTCTTTTCTTACTTTACTTCCTCACTTTTCTAAATACTCATAACTTCTCTTTTATCTCTAAGTTTTAGTAATTCTAAATCTGAAATTCTATCTTCTTTTCTTACTTTACTTCCTCACTTTTCTAATCACTCATAACTTCTCTTTTATCTCTAAGTTTTAGTAATTCTAAATCTGAAATTCTATCTTCTTTTCTTACTTTACTTCCTCACTTTTCTAATCACTCATAACTTCTCTTTTATCTCTAAGTTTTAGTAATTCTAAAAGCTGTAATTCTATCTTCTTTTCTTACTTTACTTCCTCACTTTTCTAAATACTCATAACTTCTCTTTTATCTCTAAGTTTTAGTAATTCTAAATCTGAAATTCTATCTTCTTTTCTTACTTTACTTCCTCACTTTTCTAATCACTCATAACTTCTCTTTTATCTCTAAGTTTTAGTAATTCTAAATCTGAACTTCTATCTTCTTTTCTTACTTTACTTCCTCACTTTTCTAATCACTCATAACTTATTTTTATCTCTAAGTTTTAGTAACTCTAAAAGCTGAAATTCTATCTTCTTTTCTTACTTTACTTCCTCACTTTTCTTAATACTCATAACTTCTCTTTTATCTCTAAGTTTTAGTAATTCTAAATCTGAAATTCTATCTTCTTTTCTTACTTTACTTCCTCACTTTTCTAAATACTTATCACTTCTTTTTATCTCTAAGTTTTAGTAATTCTAAATCTGAAATTCTATCTTCTTTTCTTACTTTACTTCCTCACTTTTCTAAATACTCATAACTTCTCTTTTATCTCTAAGTTTTAGTAATTCTAAATCTGAAATTCTATCTTCTTTTCTTACTTTACTTCCTCACTTTTCTAAATACTTATCACTTCTTTTTATCTCTAAGTTTTAGTAATTCTAAATCTGAAATTCTATCTTCTTTTCTTACTTTACTTCCTCACTTTTCTAAATACTCATAACTTCTCTTTTATCTCTAAGTTTTAGTAATTCTAAATCTGAAATTCTATCTTCTTTTCTTACTTTACTTCCTCACTTTTCTAAATACTCATAACTTCTCTTTTATCTCTAAGTTTTAGTAATTCTAAATCTGAAATTCTATCTTCTTTTCTTACTTTACTTCCTCACTTTTCTAATCACTCATAACTTCTCTTTTATCTCTAAGTTTTAGTAATTCTAAAAGCAGAAATTCTATCTTCTTTTCTTACTTTACTTCCTCACTTTTCTAAATACTCATAACTTCTCTTTTATCTCTAAGTTTTAGTAATTCTAAATCTGAAATTCTATCTTCTTTTCTTACTTTACTTCCTCACTTTTCTAATCACTCATAACTTCTCTTTTATCTCTAAGTTTTAGTAATTCTAAAAGCTGAACTTCTATCTTCTTTTCTTACTTTACTTCCTCACTTTTCTAATCACTCATAACTTATTTTTATCTCTAAGTTTTAGCAATTCTAAATCTGAAATTCTATCTTCTTTTCTTACTTCACTTCCTCACTTTTCTAAATACTCATAACTTCTCTTTTATCTCTAAGTTTTAGTAATTCTAAATCTGAAATTCTATCTTCTTTTCTTACTTTACTTCCTCACTTTTCTAAATACTCATAACTTCTCTTTTATCTCTAAGTTTTAGTAATTCTAAATCTGAAATTCTATCTTCTTTTCTTACTTTACTTCCTCACTTTTCTAATCACTCATAACTTCTCTTTTATCTCTAAGTTTTAGTAATTCTAAAAGCAGAAATTCTATCTTCTTTTCTTACTTTACTTCCTCACTTTTCTAATCACTCATAACTTATTTTTATCTCTAAGTTTTAGTAACTCTAAAAGCTGAAATTCTATCTTCTTTTCTTACTTTACTTCCTCACTTTTCTAATCACTCATAACTTCTCTTTTATCTCTAAGTTTTAGTAATTCTAAATCTGAAATTCTATCTTCTTTTCTTACTTTACTTCCTCACTTTTCTAATCACTCATAACTTCTCTTTTATCTCTAAGTTTTAGTAATTCTAAAAGCTGAACTTCTATCTTCTTTTCTTACTTTACTTCCTCACTTTTCTAATCACTTATTACTTATTTTTATCTCTAAGTTTTAGTAACTCTAAAAGCTGAACTTCTATCTTCTTTTCTTACTTTACTTCCTCACTTTTCTAATCACTTATTACTTATTTTTATCTCTAAGTTTTAGTAACTTTAAAAGCTGTAATTCTATCTTCTTTTCTTACTTCACTTCCTCACTTTACTAAATACTCATAACTTCTCTTTTATCTCTAAGTTTTAGTAATTCTAAAAGCTGAAATTCTATCTTCTTTTCTTACTTTACTTCCTCACTTTTCTAATCACTCATAACTTATTTTTATCTCTAAGTTTTAGTAACTCTAAAAGCTGAAATTCTATCTTCTTTTCTTACTTTACTTCCTCACTTTTCTAATCACTCATAACTTATTTTTATCTCTAAGTTTTAGTAACTCTAAAAGCTGAAATTCTATCTTCTTTTCTTACTTTACTTCCTCACTTTTCTTAATACTCATAACTTCTCTTTTATCTCTAAGTTTTAGTAATTCTAAATCTGAAATTCTATCTTCTTTTCTTACTTTACTTCCTCACTTTTCTAAATACTTATCACTTCTTTTTATCTCTAAGTTTTAGTAATTCTAAATCTGAAATTCTATCTTCTTTTCTTACTTTACTTCCTCACTTTTCTAAATACTTATCACTTCTTTTTATCTCTAAGTTTTAGTAACTCTAAAAGCTGAAATTCTATCTTCTTTTCTTACTTTACTTCCTCACTTTTCTAAATACTCATAACTTCTCTTTTATCTCTAAGTTTTAGTAATTCTAAATCTGAAATTCTATCTTCTTTTCTTACTTTACTTCCTCACTTTTCTAATCACTCATAACTTCTCTTTTATCTCTAAGTTTTAGCAATTCTAAATCTGAAATTCTATCTTCTTTTCTTACTTTACTTCCTCACTTTTCTAAATACTCATAACTTCTCTTTTATCTCTAAGTTTTAGTAATTCTAAATCTGAAATTCTATCTTCTTTTCTTACTTTACTTCCTCACTTTTCTAAATACTCATAACTTCTCTTTTATCTCTAAGTTTTAGTAATTCTAAATCTGAAATTCTATCTTCTTTTCTTACTTTACTTCCTCACTTTTCTAATCACTCATAACTTCTCTTTTATCTCTAAGTTTTAGTAATTCTAAAAGCTGAACTTCTATCTTCTTTTCTTACTTTACTTCCTCACTTTTCTAATCACTTATTACTTATTTTTATCTCTAAGTTTTAGCAATTCTAAATCTGAAATTCTATCTTCTTTTCTTACTTTACTTCCTCACTTTTCTAATCACTCATAACTTCTCTTTTATCTCTAAGTTTTAGTAATTCTAAATCTGAACTTCTATCTTCTTTTCTTACTTTACTTCCTCACTTTTCTAATCACTCATAACTTATTTTTATCTCTAAGTTTTAGTAATTCTAAAAGCTGAACTTCTATCTTCTTTTCTTACTTTACTTCCTCACTTTTCTAATCACTTATTACTTATTTTTATCTCTAAGTTTTAGTAACTCTAAAAGCTGAACTTCTATCTTCTTTTCTTACTTTACTTCCTCACTTTTCTAAATACTTATCACTTCTTTTTATCTCTAAGTTTTAGTAATTCTAAATCTGAAATTCTATCTTCTTTTCTTACTTTACTTCCTCACTTTTCTAAATACTCATAACTTCTCTTTTATCTCTAAGTTTTAGTAATTCTAAATCTGAAATTCTATCTTCTTTTCTTACTTTACTTCCTCACTTTTCTAAATACTTATCACTTCTTTTTATCTCTAAGTTTTAGTAATTCTAAATCTGAAATTCTATCTTCTTTTCTTACTTTACTTCCTCACTTTTCTAAATACTCATAACTTCTCTTTTATCTCTAAGTTTTAGTAATTCTAAATCTGAAATTCTATCTTCTTTTCTTACTTTACTTCCTCACTTTTCTAAATACTCATAACTTCTCTTTTATCTCTAAGTTTTAGTAATTCTAAAAGCTGAAATTCTATCTTCTTTTCTTACTTTACTTCCTCACTTTTCTAATCACTCATAACTTCTCTTTTATCTCTAAGTTTTAGTAATTCTAAAAGCTGAACTTCTATCTTCTTTTCTTACTTTACTTCCTCACTTTTCTAATCACTCATAACTTATTTTTATCTCTAAGTTTTAGCAATTCTAAATCTGAAATTCTATCTTCTTTTCTTACTTCACTTCCTCACTTTTCTAAATACTCATAACTTCTCTTTTATCTCTAAGTTTTAGTAATTCTAAATCTGAAATTCTATCTTCTTTTCTTACTTTACTTCCTCACTTTTCTAAATACTCATAACTTCTCTTTTATCTCTAAGTTTTAGTAATTCTAAATCTGAAATTCTATCTTCTTTTCTTACTTTACTTCCTCACTTTTCTAATCACTCATAACTTCTCTTTTATCTCTAAGTTTTAGTAATTCTAAATCTGAAATTCTATCTTCTTTTCTTACTTTACTTCCTCACTTTTCTAATCACTCATAACTTCTCTTTTATCTCTAAGTTTTAGTAACTCTAAAAGCTGAAATTCTATCTTCTTTTCTTACTTTACTTCCTCACTTTTCTAATCACTCATAACTTCTCTTTTATCTCTAAGTTTTAGTAATTCTAAAAGCAGAAATTCTATCTTCTTTTCTTACTTTACTTCCTCACTTTTCTAATCACTCATAACTTATTTTTATCTCTAAGTTTTAGTAACTCTAAAAGCTGAAATTCTATCTTCTTTTCTTACTTTACTTCCTCACTTTTCTAATCACTCATAACTTATTTTTATCTCTAAGTTTTAGTAACTCTAAAAGCTGAAATTCTATCTTCTTTTCTTACTTTACTTCCTCACTTTTCTAATCACTCATAACTTATTTTTATCTCTAAGTTTTAGTAACTCTAAAAGCTGAAATTCTATCTTCTTTTCTTACTTTACTTCCTCACTTTTCTTAATACTCATAACTTCTCTTTTATCTCTAAGTTTTAGTAATTCTAAATCTGAAATTCTATCTTCTTTTCTTACTTTACTTCCTCACTTTTCTAAATACTTATCACTTCTTTTTATCTCTAAGTTTTAGTAATTCTAAATCTGAAATTCTATCTTCTTTTCTTACTTTACTTCCTCACTTTTCTAAATACTCATAACTTCTCTTTTATCTCTAAGTTTTAGTAATTCTAAATCTGAAATTCTATCTTCTTTTCTTACTTTACTTCCTCACTTTTCTAAATACTCATAACTTCTCTTTTATCTCTAAGTTTTAGTAATTCTAAATCTGAAATTCTATCTTCTTTTCTTACTTTACTTCCTCACTTTTCTAATCACTCATAACTTCTCTTTTATCTCTAAGTTTTAGTAATTCTAAAAGCAGAAATTCTATCTTCTTTTCTTACTTTACTTCCTCACTTTTCTAAATACTCATAACTGCTCTTTTATCTCTAAGTTTTAGTAATTCTAAATCTGAAATTCTATCTTCTTTTCTTACTTTACTTCCTCACTTTTCTAATCACTCATAACTTCTCTTTTATCTCTAAGTTTTAGTAATTCTAAAAGCTGAACTTCTATCTTCTTTTCTTACTTTACTTCCTCACTTTTCTAATCACTTATTACTTATTTTTATCTCTAAGTTTTAGCAATTCTAAATCTGAAATTCTATCTTCTTTTCTTACTTTACTTCCTCACTTTTCTAATCACTCATAACTTCTCTTTTATCTCTAAGTTTTAGTAATTCTAAATCTGAAATTCTATCTTCTTTTCTTACTTTACTTCCTCACTTTTCTAAATACTTATCACTTCTTTTTATCTCTAAGTTTTAGTAATTCTAAATCTGAAATTCTATCTTCTTTTCTTACTTTACTTCCTCACTTTTCTAAATACTTATCACTTCTTTTTATCTCTAAGTTTTAGTAACTCTAAAAGCTGAAATTCTATCTTCTTTTCTTACTTTACTTCCTCACTTTTCTAAATACTCATAACTTCTCTTTTATCTCTAAGTTTTAGTAATTCTAAATCTGAAATTCTATCTTCTTTTCTTACTTTACTTCCTCACTTTTCTAATCACTCATAACTTCTCTTTTATCTCTAAGTTTTAGTAATTCTAAAAGCTGAACTTCTATCTTCTTTTCTTACTTTACTTCCTCACTTTTCTAATCACTCATAACTTATTTTTATCTCTAAGTTTTAGCAATTCTAAATCTGAAATTCTATCTTCTTTTCTTACTTTACTTCCTCACTTTTCTAAATACTCATAACTTCTCTTTTATCTCTAAGTTTTAGTAATTCTAAATCTGAAATTCTATCTTCTTTTCTTACTTTACTTCCTCACTTTTCTAAATACTCATAACTTCTCTTTTATCTCTAAGTTTTAGTAATTCTAAATCTGAAATTCTATCTTCTTTTCTTACTTTACTTCCTCACTTTTCTAATCACTCATAACTTCTCTTTTATCTCTAAGTTTTAGTAATTCTAAAAGCTGAACTTCTATCTTCTTTTCTTACTTTACTTCCTCACTTTTCTAATCACTTATTACTTATTTTTATCTCTAAGTTTTAGCAATTCTAAATCTGAAATTCTATCTTCTTTTCTTACTTTACTTCCTCACTTTTCTAAATACTCATAACTTCTCTTTTATCTCTAAGTTTTAGTACTTCTAAATCTGAAATTCTATCTTCTTTTCTTACTTTACTTCCTCACTTTTCTAATCACTCATAACTTCTCTTTTATCTCTAAGTTTTAGTAATTCTAAAAGCTGAACTTCTATCTTCTTTTCTTACTTTACTTCCTCACTTTTCTAATCACTCATAACTTATTTTTATCTCTAAGTTTTAGCAATTCTAAATCTAAAATTCTATCTTCTTTTCTTACTTTACTTCCTCACTTTTCTAAATACTCATAACTTCTCTTTTATCTCTAAGTTTTAGTAATTCTAAATCTGAAATTCTATCTTCTTTTCTTACTTTACTTCCTCACTTTTCTAAATACTCATAACTTCTCTTTTATCTCTAAGTTTTAGTAATTCTAAATCTGAAATTCTATCTTCTTTTCTTACTTCACTTCCTCACTTTTCTAATCACTCATAACTTCTTTTTATCTCTAAGTTTTAGCAATTCTAAATCTGAAATTCTATCTTCTTTTCTTACTTTACTTCCTCACTTTTCTAATCGCTCATAACTTCTCTTTTATCTCTAAGTTTTAGTAATTCTAAAAGCTGAACTTCTATCTTCTTTTCTTACTTTACTTCCTCACTTTTCTAATCACTCATAACTTATTTTTATCTCTAAGTTTTAGCAATTCTAAATCTGAAATTCTATCTTCTTTTCTTACTTCACTTCCTCACTTTTCTAAATACTCATAACTTCTCTTTTATCTCTAAGTTTTAGCAATTCTAAAAGCTGAAATTCTATCTTCTTTTCTTACTTTACTTCCTCACTTTTCTAAATACTTATTACTTCTTTTTATCTCTAAGTTTTAGTAATTCTAAAGCTGAAATTCTATCTTCTTTTCTTACTTTACTTCCTCACTTTTCTAATCACTCATAACTTCTCTTTTATCTCTAAGTTTTAGTAATTCTAAATCTGAAATTCTATCTTCTTTTCTTACTTTACTTCCTCACTTTTCTAAATACTCATAACTTCTCTTTTATCTCTAAGTTTTAGTAATTCTAAATCTGAAATTCTATCTTCTTTTCTTACTTTACTTCCTCACTTTTCTAAATACTCATAACTTCTCTTTTATCTCTAAGTTTTAGTAATTCTAAATCTGAAATTCTATCTTCTTTTCTTACTTTACTTCCTCACTTTTCTAATCACTCATAACTTCTCTTTTATCTCTAAGTTTTAGTAATTCTAAAAGCAGAAATTCTATCTTCTTTTCTTACTTTACTTCCTCACTTTTCTAAATACTCATAACTTCTCTTTTATCTCTAAGTTTTAGTAATTTTAAATCTGAAATTCTATCTTCTTTTCTTACTTTACTTCCTCACTTTTCTAAATACTCATAACTTCTCTTTTATCTCTAAGTTTTAGTAATTCTAAATCTGAAATTCTAGCTTCTTTTCTTACTTTACTTCCTCACTTTTCTAATCACTCATAACTTCTCTTTTATCTCTAAGTTTTAGTAATTCTAAAAGCAGAAATTCTATCTTCTTTTCTTACTTTACTTCCTCACTTTTCTAATCACTCATAACTTATTTTTATCTCTAAGTTTTAGCAATTCTAAATCTGAAATTCTATCTTCTTTTCTTACTTTACTTCCTCACTTTTCTAAATACTCATAACTTCTCTTTTATCTCTAAGTTTTAGTACTTCTAAAAGCTGAACTTCTATCTTCTTTTCTTACTTTACTTCCTCACTTTTCTAAATACTCATAACTTCTTTTTTATCTCTAAGTTTAAGTAATTCTAAAAGCTGAAATTCTATCTTCTTTTTTCTTACTTTACTTCCTCACTTTTTTCTAATCACTCATAACTCCTCTCTTTTATATCTAAGTTTTAGTAATTCTAAATCTGAAAGTCTATCTTCTTTTCTTACTTTACTTCCTCACTTTTCTAAATACTCATAACTTCTCTTTTATCTCTAAGTTTTAGTAATTCTAAATCTGAAATTCTATCTTCTTTTCTTACTTTACTTCCTCACTTTTCTAAATACTTATCACTTCTTTTTATCTCTAAGTTTTAGTAATTCTAAATCTGAAAGTCTAGCTTCTTTTCTTACTTTACTTCCTCACTTTTCTAATCACTCATAACTTCTCTTTTATCTCTAAGTTTTAGTAATTCTAAAAGCAGAAATTCTATCTTCTTTTCTTACTTTACTTCCTCACTTTTCTAATCACTCATAACTTCTTTTTATCTCTAAGTTTTAGCAATTCTAAATCTGAAATTCTATCTTCTTTTCTTACTTTACTTCCTCACTTTTCTAAATACTCATAACTTATTTTTATCTCTAAGTTTTAGCAATTCTAAATCTGAAATTCTATCTTCTTTTCTTACTTTACTTCCTCACTTTTCTAATCACTCATAACTTCTCTTTTATCTCTAAGTTTTAGTAATTCTAAATCTGAAATTCTATCTTCTTTTCTTACTTTACTTCCTCACTTTTCTAATCACTCATAACTTCTTTTTATCTCTAAGTTTTAGCAATTCTAAAAGCTGAAATTCTATCTTCTTTTCTTACTTTACTTCCTCACTTTTCTAATCACTCATAACTTATTTTTATCTCTAAGTTTTAGTAACTTTAAAAGCTGTAATTCTATCTTCTTTTCTTACTTCACTTCCTCACTTTACTAAATACTCATAACTTCTCTTTTATCTCTAAGTTTTAGTAATTCTAAAAGCTGAAATTCTATCTTCTTTTCTTACTTTACTTCCTCACTTTTCTAATCACTCATAACTTCTCTTTTATCTCTAAGTTTTAGTAATTCTAAATCTGAAATTCTATCTTCTTTTCTTACTTTACTTCCTCACTTTTCTAATCACTTATTACTTATTTTTATCTCTAAGTTTTAGTAACTTTAAAAGCTGTAATTCTATCTTCTTTTCTTACTTCACTTCCTCACTTTACTAAATACTCATAACTTCTCTTTTATCTCTAAGTTTTAGTAATTCTAAAAGCTGAAATTCTATCTTCTTTTCTTACTTTACTTCCTCACTTTTCTAATCACTCATAACTTATTTTTATCTCTAAGTTTTAGTAACTCTAAAAGCTGAAATTCTATCTTCTTTTCTTACTTTACTTCCTCACTTTTCTAATCACTCATAACTTATTTTTATCTCTAAGTTTTAGTAACTCTAAAAGCTGAAATTCTATCTTCTTTTCTTACTTTACTTCCTCACTTTTCTTAATACTCATAACTTCTCTTTTATCTCTAAGTTTTAGTAATTCTAAATCTGAAATTCTATCTTCTTTTCTTACTTTACTTCCTCACTTTTCTAAATACTTATCACTTCTTTTTATCTCTAAGTTTTAGTAATTCTAAATCTGAAATTCTATCTTCTTTTCTTACTTTACTTCCTCACTTTTCTAAATACTTATCACTTCTTTTTATCTCTAAGTTTTAGTAACTCTAAAAGCTGAAATTCTATCTTCTTTTCTTACTTTACTTCCTCACTTTTCTAAATACTCATAACTTCTCTTTTATCTCTAAGTTTTAGTAATTCTAAATCTGAAATTCTATCTTCTTTTCTTACTTTACTTCCTCACTTTTCTAATCACTCATAACTTCTCTTTTATCTCTAAGTTTTAGCAATTCTAAATCTGAAATTCTATCTTCTTTTCTTACTTTACTTCCTCACTTTTCTAAATACTCATAACTTCTCTTTTATCTCTAAGTTTTAGTAATTCTAAATCTGAAATTCTATCTTCTTTTCTTACTTTACTTCCTCACTTTTCTAAATACTCATAACTGCTCTTTTATCTCTAAGTTTTAGTAATTCTAAATCTGAAATTCTATCTTCTTTTCTTACTTTACTTCCTCACTTTTCTAATCACTCATAACTTCTCTTTTATCTCTAAGTTTTAGTAATTCTAAAAGCTGAACTTCTATCTTCTTTTCTTACTTTACTTCCTCACTTTTCTAATCACTTATTACTTATTTTTATCTCTAAGTTTTAGCAATTCTAAATCTGAAATTCTATCTTCTTTTCTTACTTTACTTCCTCACTTTTCTAATCACTAATAACTTCTCTTTTATCTCTAAGTTTTAGTAATTCTAAAATCTGAACTTCTATCTTCTTTTCTTACTTTACTTCCTCACTTTTCTAATCACTCATAACTTATTTTTATCTCTAAGTTTTAGTAATTCTAAAAGCTGAACTTCTATCTTCTTTTCTTACTTTACTTCCTCACTTTTCTAATCACTTATTACTTATTTTTATCTCTAAGTTTTAGTAACTCTAAAAGCTGAACTTCTATCTTCTTTTCTTACTTTACTTCCTCACTTTTCTAATCACTCATAACTTATTTTTATCTCTAAGTTTTAGTAACTCTAAAAGCTGAAATTCTATCTTCTTTTCTTACTTTACTTCCTCACTTTTCTAAATACTCATAACTTCTCTTTTATCTCTAAGTTTTAGTAATTCTAAATCTGAAATTCTATCTTCTTTTCTTACTTTACTTCCTCACTTTTCTAAATACTCATAACTTCTCTTTTATCTCTAAGTTTTAGTAATTCTAAATCTGAAATTCTATCTTCTTTTCTTACTTTACTTCCTCACTTTTCTAATCACTCATAACTTCTCTTTTATCTCTAAGTTTTAGTAATTCTAAAAGCAGAAATTCTATCTTCTTTTCTTACTTTACTTCCTCACTTTTCTAAATACTCATAACTTCTCTTTTATCTCTAAGTTTTAGTAATTCTAAATCTGAAATTCTATCTTCTTTTCTTACTTTACTTCCTCACTTTTCTAAATACTCATAACTTCTCTTTTATCTCTAAGTTTTAGTAATTCTAAATCTGAAATTCTATCTTCTTTTCTTACTTCACTTCCTCACTTTTCTAATCACTCATAACTTCTTTTTATCTCTAAGTTTTAGCAATTCTAAATCTGAAATTCTATCTTCTTTTCTTACTTTACTTCCTCACTTTTCTAATCGCTCATAACTTCTCTTTTATCTCTAAGTTTTAGTAATTCTAAAAGCTGAACTTCTATCTTCTTTTCTTACTTTACTTCCTCACTTTTCTAATCACTCATAACTTATTTTTATCTCTAAGTTTTAGCAATTCTAAATCTGAAATTCTATCTTCTTTTCTTACTTCACTTCCTCACTTTTCTAAATACTCATAACTTCTCTTTTATCTCTAAGTTTTAGCAATTCTAAAAGCTGAAATTCTATCTTCTTTTCTTACTTTACTTCCTCACTTTTCTAAATACTTATTACTTCTTTTTATCTCTAAGTTTTAGTAATTCTAAAGCTGAAATTCTATCTTCTTTTCTTACTTTACTTCCTCACTTTTCTAATCACTCATAACTTCTCTTTTATCTCTAAGTTTTAGTAATTCTAAAGCTGAAAGTCTATCTTCTTTTCTTACTTTACTTCCTCACTTTTCTAAATACTCATAACTTCTCTTTTATCTCTAAGTTTTAGTAATTCTAAATCTGAAATTCTATCTTCTTTTCTTACTTTACTTCCTCACTTTTCTAAATACTCATAACTTCTCTTTTATCTCTAAGTTTTAGTAATTCTAAATCTGAAATTCTATCTTCTTTTCTTACTTTACTTCCTCACTTTTCTAATCACTCATAACTTCTCTTTTATCTCTAAGTTTTAGTAATTCTAAAAGCAGAAATTCTATCTTCTTTTCTTACTTTACTTCCTCACTTTTCTAAATACTCATAACTTCTCTTTTATCTCTAAGTTTTAGTAATTTTAAATCTGAAATTCTATCTTCTTTTCTTACTTTACTTCCTCACTTTTCTAAATACTCATAACTTCTCTTTTATCTCTAAGTTTTAGTAATTCTAAATCTGAAATTCTAGCTTCTTTTCTTACTTTACTTCCTCACTTTTCTAATCACTCATAACTTCTCTTTTATCTCTAAGTTTTAGTAATTCTAAAAGCAGAAATTCTATCTTCTTTTCTTACTTTACTTCCTCACTTTTCTAATCACTCATAACTTATTTTTATCTCTAAGTTTTAGCAATTCTAAATCTGAAATTCTATCTTCTTTTCTTACTTTACTTCCTCACTTTTCTAAATACTCATAACTTCTCTTTTATCTCTAAGTTTTAGTACTTCTAAAAGCTGAACTTCTATCTTCTTTTCTTACTTTACTTCCTCACTTTTCTAAATACTCATAACTTCTTTTTTATCTCTAAGTTTAAGTAACTCTAAAAGCTGAAATTCTATCTTCTTTTCTTACTTTACTTCCTCACTTTTCTAATCACTCATAACTTCTCTTTTATATCTAAGTTTTAGTAATTCTAAATCTGAAAGTCTATCTTCTTTTCTTACTTTACTTCCTCACTTTTCTAAATACTCATAACTTCTCTTTTATCTCTAAGTTTTAGTAATTCTAAATCTGAAATTCTATCTTCTTTTCTTACTTTACTTCCTCACTTTTCTAAATACTTATCACTTCTTTTTATCTCTAAGTTTTAGTAATTCTAAATCTGAAATTCTATCTTCTTTTCTTACTTTACTTCCTCACTTTTCTAATCACTCATAACTTCTCTTTTATCTCTAAGTTTTAGTAATTCTAAATCTGAAATTCTATCTTCTTTTCTTACTTTACTTCCTCACTTTTCTAATCACTCATAACTTCTCTTTTATCTCTAAGTTTTAGTAATTCTAAATCTGAAATTCTATCTTCTTTTCTTACTTTACTTCCTCACTTTTCTAAATACTCATAACTTCTCTTTTATCTCTAAGTTTTAGTAATTCTAAATCTGAAATTCTATCTTCTTTTCTTACTTTACTTCCTCACTTTTCTAAATACTTATCACTTCTTTTTATCTCTAAGTTTTAGTAATTCTAAATCTGAAATTCTAGCTTCTTTTCTTACTTTACTTCCTCACTTTTCTAATCACTCATAACTTCTCTTTTATCTCTAAGTTTTAGTAATTCTAAAAGCAGAAATTCTATCTTCTTTTCTTACTTTACTTCCTCACTTTTCTAATCACTCATAACTTATTTTTATCTCTAAGTTTTAGCAATTCTAAATCTGAAATTCTATCTTCTTTTCTTACTTTACTTCCTCACTTTTCTAAATACTCATAACTTATTTTTATCTCTAAGTTTTAGCAATTCTAAATCTGAAATTCTATCTTCTTTTCTTACTTTACTTCCTCACTTTTCTAATCACTCATAACTTCTCTTTTATCTCTAAGTTTTAGTAATTCTAAATCTGAAATTCTATCTTCTTTTCTTACTTTACTTCCTCACTTTTCTAATCACTCATAACTTCTTTTTATCTCTAAGTTTTAGCAATTCTAAAAGCTGAAATTCTATCTTCTTTTCTTACTTTACTTCCTCACTTTTCTAATCACTCATAACTTATTTTTATCTCTAAGTTTTAGCAATTCTAAATCTGAAATTCTATCTTCTTTTCTTACTTTACTTCCTCACTTTTCTAATCACTCATAACTTATTTTTATCTCTAAGTTTTAGTAATTCTAAAAGCTGAACTTCTATCTTCTTTTCTTACTTTAATTCCTCACTTTTCTAATCACTCATAACTTCTTTTTATCTCTAAGTTTTAGTAATTCTAAAAGCTGAACTTCTATCTTCTTTTCTTACTTTACTTCCTCACTTTTCTAATCACTCATAACTTCTCTTTTATCTCTAAGTTTTAGTAATTCTAAAAGCTGAACTTCTATCTTCTTTTCTTACTTTACTTCCTCACTTTTCTAATCACTCATAACTTATTTTTATCTCTAAGTTTTAGCAATTCTAAATCTGAAATTCTATCTTCTTTTCTTACTTTACTTCCTCACTTTTCTAAATACTCATAACTTCTCTTTTATCTCTAAGTTTTAGTAATTCTAAATCTGAAATTCTATCTTCTTTTCTTACTTTACTTCCTCACTTTTCTAATCACTCATAACTTATTTTTATCTCTAAGTTTTAGTAATTCTAAAAGCTGAACTTCTATCTTCTTTTCTTACTTTAATTCCTCACTTTTCTAATCACTCATAACTTCTTTTTATCTCTAAGTTTTAGTAATTCTAAATCTGAAATTCTATCTTCTTTTCTTACTTTACTTCCTCACTTTTCTAATCACTCATAACTTCTTTTTATCTCTAAGTTTTAGTAATTCTAAAAGCTGAACTTCTATCTTCTTTTCTTACTTTACTTCCTCACTTTTCTAAATACTTATCACTTCTTTTTATCTCTAAGTTTTAGTAATTCTAAAAGCTGAAATTCTATCTTCTTTTCTTACTTTACTTCCTCACTTTTCTAATCACTCATAACTTCTCTTTTATCTCTAAGTTTTAGTAATTCTAAAAGCTGAAATTCTATCTTCTTTTCTTACTTTACTTCCTCACTTTTCTAATCACTCATAACTTATTTTTATCTCTAAGTTTTAGCAATTCTAAATCTGAAATTCTATCTTCTTTTCTTACTTTACTTCCTCACTTTTCTAATCACTCATAACTTATTTTTATCTCTAAGTTTTAGTAATTCTAAAAGCTGAACTTCTATCTTCTTTTCTTACTTTAATTCCTCACTTTTCTAATCACTCATAACTTCTTTTTATCTCTAAGTTTTAGTAATTCTAAAAGCTGAACTTCTATCTTCTTTTCTTACTTTACTTCCTCACTTTTCTAATCACTCATAACTTATTTTTATCTCTAAGTTTTAGCAATTCTAAATCTGAAATTCTATCTTCTTTTCTTACTTTACTTCCTCACTTTTCTAATCACTCATAACTTCTCTTTTATCTCTAAGTTTTAGTAATTCTAAATCTGAAATTCTATCTTCTTTTCTTACTTTACTTCCTCACTTTTCTAAATACTTATTACTTCTTTTTATCTCTAAGTTTTAGTAATTCTAAAAGCTGAAATTCTATCTTCTTTTCTTACTTTACTTCCTCACTTTTCTAATCACTCATAACTTCTTTTTATCTCTAAGTTTTAGCAATTCTAAAAGCTGAACTTCTATCTTCTTTTCTTACTTTACTTCCTCACTTTTCTAATCACTCATAACTTATTTTTATCTCTAAGTTTTAGCAATTCTAAATCTGAAAGTCTATCTTCTTTTCTTACTTTACTTCCTCACTTTTCTAATCGCTCATAACTTCTCTTTTATCTCTAAGTTTTAGTAATTCTAAAAGCTGAACTTCTATCTTCTTTTCTTACTTTACTTCCTCACTTTTCTAATCACTCATAACTTATTTTTATCTCTAAGTTTTAGCAATTCTAAATCTGAAATTCTATCTTCTTTTCTTACTTTACTTCCTCACTTTTCTAATCACTCATAACTTCTCTTTTATCTCTAAGTTTTAGTAATTCTAAATCTGAAATTCTATCTTCTTTTCTTACTTTACTTCCTCACTTTTCTAATCACTCATAACTTCTTTTTATCTCTAAGTTTTAGCAATTCTAAAAGCTGAAATTCTATCTTCTTTTCTTACTTTACTTCCTCACTTTTCTAATCACTCATAACTTCTCTTTTATCTCTAAGTTTTAGTAACTCTAAAAGCTGAAATTCTATCTTCTTTTCTTACTTCACTTCCTCACTTTTCTAAATACTTATCACTTCTTTTTATCTCTAAGTTTTAGTAACTTTAAAAGCAGAAATTCTATCTTCTTTTCTTACTTTACTTCCTCACTTTTCTAATCACTCATAACTTATTTTTATCTCTAAGTTTTAGTAATTCTAAATCTGAAATTCTATCTTCTTTTCTTACTTTACTTCCTCACTTTTCTAATCGCTCATAACTTCTCTTTTATCTCTAAGTTTTAGTAATTCTAAAAGCTGAACTTCTATCTTCTTTTCTTACTTTACTTCCTCACTTTTCTAATCACTCATAACTTATTTTTATCTCTAAGTTTTAGCAATTCTAAATCTGAAATTCTATCTTCTTTTCTTACTTTACTTCCTCACTTTTCTAATCACTCATAACTTATTTTTATCTCTAAGTTTTAGTAATTCTAAAAGCTGAACTTCTATCTTCTTTTCTTACTTTACTTCCTCACTTTTCTAATCACTCATAACTTCTTTTTATCTCTAAGTTTTAGTAATTCTAAAAGCTGAACTTCTATCTTCTTTTCTTACTTTACTTCCTCACTTTTCTAATCACTCATAACTTATTTTTATCTCTAAGTTTTAGCAATTCTAAATCTGAAATTCTATCTTCTTTTCTTACTTTACTTCCTCACTTTTCTAATCACTCATAACTTCTCTTTTATCTCTAAGTTTTAGTAATTCTAAATCTGAAATTCTATCTTCTTTTCTTACTTTACTTCCTCACTTTTCTAAATACTCATAACTTCTCTTTTATCTCTAAGTTTAGTAATTCTAAATCTGAAATTCTATCTTCTTTTCTTACTTTACTTCCTCACTTTTCTAATCACTCATAACTTCTCTTTTATCTCTAAGTTTTAGTAATTCTAAAAGCTGAAATTCTATCTTCTTTTCTTACTTTACTTCCTCACTTTTCTAATCACTCATAACTTATTTTTATCTCTTAGTTTTAGTAACTCTAAAAGCTGAACTTCTATCTTCTTTTCTTACTTTACTTCCTCACTTTTCTAATCACTCATAACTTATTTTTATCTCTAAGTTTTAGCAATTCTAAATCTGAAATTCTATCTTCTTTTCTTACTTTACTTCCTCACTTTTCTAATCACTCATAACTTCTCTTTTATCTCTAAGTTTTAGCAATTCTAAATCTGAAATTCTATCTTCTTTTCTTACTTTACTTCCTCACTTTTCTAAATACTCATAACTTCTCTTTTATCTCTAAGTTTTAGTACTTCTAAATCTGAAATTCTATCTTCTTTTCTTACTTTACACTTCCTCACTTTTCTAATCACTCATAACTTCTCTTTTATCTCTAAGTTTTAGTAATTCTAAAAGCTGAACTTCTATCTTCTTTTCTTACTTTACTTCCTCACTTTTCTAATCACTCATAACTTATTTTTATCTCTAAGTTTTAGCAATTCTAAATCTAAATTCTATCTTCTTTTCTTACTTTACTTCCTCACTTTTCTAAATACTCATAACTTCTCTTTTATCTCTAAGTTTTAGTAATTCTAAATCTGAAATTCTATCTTCTTTTCTTACTTTACTTCCTCACTTTTCTAAATACTCATAACTTCTCTTTTATCTCTAAGTTTTAGTAATTCTAAATCTGAAATTCTATCTTCTTTTCTTACTTCACTTCCTCACTTTCTAATCACTCATAACTTCTTTTTATCTCTAAGTTTTAGCAATTCTAAATCTGAAATTCTATCTTCTTTTCTTACTTTACTTCCTCACTTTTCTAATCGCTCATAACTTCTCTTTTATCTCTAAGTTTTAGTAATTCTAAAAGCTGAACTTCTATCTTCTTTTCTTACTTTACTTCCTCACTTTTCTAATCACTCATAACTTATTTTTATCTCTAAGTTTTAGCAATTCTAAATCTGAAATTCTATCTTCTTTTCTTACTTCACTTCCTCACTTTTCTAAATACTCATAACTTCTCTTTTATCTCTAAGTTTTAGCAATTCTAAAAGCTGAAATTCTATCTTCTTTTCTTACTTTACTTCCTCACTTTTCTAAATACTTATTACTTCTTTTTATCTCTAAGTTTTAGTAATTCTAAAGCTGAAATTCTATCTTCTTTTCTTACTTTACTTCCTCACTTTTCTAATCACTCATAACTTCTCTTTTATCTCTAAGTTTTAGTAATTCTAAATCTGAAATTCTATCTTCTTTTCTTACTTTACTTCCTCACTTTTCTAAATACTCATAACTTCTCTTTTATCTCTAAGTTTTAGTAATTCTAAATCTGAAATTCTATCTTGCTTTTCTTACTTTACTTCCTCACTTTTCTAAATACTCATAACTTCTCTTTTATCTCTAAGTTTTAGTAATTCTAAATCTGAAATTCTATCTTCTTTTCTTCTTACTTTACTTCCTCACTTTTCTAATCACTCATAACTTCTCTTTTATCTCTAAGTTTTAGTAATTCTAAAAGCAGAAATTCTATCTTCTTTTCTTACTTTACTTCCTCACTTTCTAAATACTCATAACTTCTCTTTTATCTCTAAGTTTTAGTAATTTTAATCTGAAATTCTATCTTCTTTTCTTACTTTACTTCCTCACTTTTCTAAATACTCATAACTTCTCTTTTATCTCTAAGTTTTAGTAATTCTAAATCTGAAATTCTAGCTTCTTTTCTACTTTACTTCCTCACTTTTCTAATCACTCATAACTTCTCTTTTATCTCTAAGTTTTAGTAATTCTAAAAGCAGAAATTCTATCTCTTTTCTTACTTTACTTCCTCACTTTTCTAATCACTCATAACTTATTTTTATCTCTAAGTTTTAGCAATTCTAAATCTGAAATTCTATCTTCTTTTCTTACTTTACTTCCTCACTTTTCTAAATACTCATAACTTCTCTTTATCTCTAAGTTTTAGTACTTCTAAAAGCTGAACTTCTATCTTCTTTCTTACTTTACTTCCTCACTTTTCTAAATACTCATAACTTCTTTTTTATCTCTAAGTTTAAGTAATTCTAAAAGCTGAAATTCTATCTTCTTTTCTTACTTTACTTCCTCACTTTTCTAATCACTCATAACTTCTCTTTATATCTAAGTTTTAGTAATTCTAAATCTGAAAGTCTATCTTCTTTTCTTACTTTACTTCCTCACTTTTCTAAATACTCATAACTTCTCTTTTATCTCTAAGTTTTAGTAATTCTAAATCTGAAATTCTATCTTCTTTTCTTACTTTACTTCCTCACTTTTCTAAATACTTATCACTTCTTTTTATCTCTAAGTTTTAGTAATTCTAAATCTGAAATTCTATCTTCTTTTCTTACTTTACTTCCTCACTTTTCTAATCACTCATAACTTCTCTTTTATCTCTAAGTTTTAGTAATTCTAATCTGAAATTCTATCTTCTTTCTTACTTTACTTCCTCACTTTTCTAATCACTCATAACTTCTCTTTTATCTCTAAGTTTTAGTAATTCTAAATCTGAAATTCTATCTTCTTTTCTTACTTACTTCCTCACTTTTCTAAATACTCATAACTTCTCTTTTATCTCTAAGTTTTAGTAATTCTAAATCTGAAATTCTATCTTCTTTTCTTACTTTACTTCCTCACTTTTCTAAATACTTATCACTTCTTTTTATCTCTAAGTTTTAGTAATTCTAAATCTGAAAGTCTAGCTTCTTTTCTTACTTTACTTCCTCACTTTTCTAATCACTCATAACTTCTCTTTTATCTCTAAGTTTTAGTAATTCTAAAAGCAGAAATTCTATCTTCTTTTCTTACTTTACTTCCTCACTTTTCTAATCACTCATAACTTATTTTTTATCTCTAAGTTTTAGCAATTCTAAATCTGAAATTCTATCTTCTTTTCTTACTTTACTTCCTCACTTTTCTAAATACTCATAACTTATTTTTATCTCTAAGTTTTAGCAATTCTAAATCTGAAATTCTATCTTCTTTTCTTACTTTACTTCCTCACTTTTCTAATCACTCATAACTTCTCTTTTATCTCTAAGTTTTAGTAATTCTAAATCTGAAATTCTATCTTCTTTTCTTACTTTACTTCCTCACTTTTCTAATCACTCATAACTTCTTTTTATCTCTAAGTTTTAGCAATTCTAAAAGCTGAAATTCTATCTTCTTTTCTTACTTTACTTCCTCACTTTTCTAATCACTCATAACTTATTTTTATCTCTAAGTTTTAGTAACTTTAAAAGCTGTAATTCTATCTTCTTTTCTTACTTCACTTCCTCACTTTACTAAATACTCATAACTTCTCTTTTATCTCTAAGTTTTAGTAATTCTAAAAGCTGAAATTCTATCTTCTTTTCTTACTTTACTTCCTCACTTTTCTAATCACTCATAACTTCTCTTTTATCTCTAAGTTTTAGTAATTCTAAATCTGAATTCTATCTTCTTTTCTTACTTACTTCTCCTCACTTTTCTAATCACTTATTACTTATTTTTATCTCTAAGTTTAGTAACTTTAAAAGCTGTAATTCTATCTTCTTTTCTTACTTCACTTCCTCACTTTACTAAATACTCATAACTTCTCTTTTATCTCTAAGTTTTAGTAATTCTAAAAGCTGAAATTCTATCTTCTTTTCTTACTTTACTTCCTCACTTTTCTAATCACTCATAACTTATTTTTATCTCTAAGTTTTAGTAACTCTAAAAGCTGAAATTCTATCTCTTTTCTTACTTTACTTCTCACTTTTCTAATCACTCATAACTTATTTTTATCTCTAAGTTTTAGTAACTCTAAAAGCTGAAATTCTATCTTCTTTTCTTACTTTACTTCCTCACTTTTCTTAATACTCATAACTTCTCTTTTATCTCTAAGTTTTAGTAATTCTAAATCTGAAATTCTATCTTCTTTTCTTACTTTACTTCCTCACTTTTCTAAATACTTATCACTTCTTTTTATCTCTAAGTTTTAGTAATTCTAAATCTGAAATTCTATCTTCTTTTCTTACTTTACTTCCTCACTTTTCTAAATACTTATCACTTCTTTTTATCTCTAAGTTTTAGTACTCTAAAAGCTGAATTCTATCTTCTTTTCTTACTTTACTTCCTCACTTTTCTAAATACTCATAACTTCTCTTTTATCTCTAAGTTTTAGTAATTCTAAATCTGAAATTCTATCTTCTTTTCTTACTTTACTTCCTCACTTTTCTAATCACTCATAACTTCTCTTTTATCTCTAAGTTTTAGCAATTCTAAATCTGAAATTCTATCTTCTTTTCTTACTTTACTTCCTCACTTTTCTAATACTCATAACTTCTCTTTTATCTCTAAGTTTAGTAATTCTAAATCTGAAATTCTATCTTCTTTTCTTACTTTACTTCCTCACTTTTCTAAATACTCATAACTGCTCTTTTATCTCTAAGTTTTAGTAATTCTAAATCTGAAATTCTATCTTCTTTTCTTACTTTACTTCCTCACTTTTCTAATCACTCATAACTTCTCTTTTATCTCTAAGTTTTAGTAATTCTAAAAGCTGAACTTCTATCTTCTTTTCTTACTTTACTTCCTCACTTTTCTAATCACTTATTACTTATTTTTATCTCTAAGTTTTAGCAATTCTAAATCTGAAATTCTATCTTCTTTTCTTACTTTACTTCCTCACTTTTCTAATCACTAATAACTTCTCTTTTATCTCTAAGTTTTAGTAATTCTAAATCTGAACTTCTATCTTCTTTTCTTACTTTACTTCCTCACTTTTCTAATCACTCATAACTTATTTTTATCTCTAAGTTTTAGTAATTCTAAAAGCTGAACTTCTATCTTCTTTCTTACTTTACTTCCTCACTTTTCTAATCACTTATTACTTATTTTTATCTCTAAGTTTTAGTAACTCTAAAAGCTGAACTTCTATCTTCTTTTCTTACTTTACTTCCTCACTTTTCTAAATACTTATCACTTCTTTTTATCTCTAAGTTTTAGTAATTCTAAATCTGAAATTCTATCTTCTTTTCTTACTTTACTTCCTCACTTTTCTAAATACTCATACTTCTCTTTTATCTCTAAGTTTTAGTAATTCTAAATCTGAAATTCTATCTTCTTTTCTTACTTTACTTCCTCACTTTTCTAAATACTTATCACTTCTTTTTATCTCTAAGTTTTAGTAATTCTAAATCTGAAATTCTATCTTCTTTTCTTACTTTACTTCCTCACTTTTCTAAATACTCATAACTTCTCTTTTATCTCTAAGTTTAGTAATTCTAAAAGCTGAACTTCTATCTTCTTTTCTTACTTTACTTCCTCACTTTTCTAATCACTCATAACTTATTTTTATCTCTAATTTTTAGCAATTCTAAATCTGAAATTCTATCTTCTTTTCTTACTTTACTTCCTCACTTTTCTAAATACTCATAACTTCTCTTTTATCTCTAAGTTTTAGTAATTCTAAATCTGAAATTCTATCTTCTTTTCTTACTTTACTTCCTCACTTTTCTAAATACTCATAACTTCTCTTTTATCTCTAAGTTTTAGTAATTCTAAATCTGAAATTCTATCTTCTTTTCTTACTTTACTTCCTCACTTTTCTAATCACTCATAACTTCTCTTTTATCTCTAAGTTTTAGTAATTCTAAAAGCTGAACTTCTATCTTCTTTTCTTACTTTACTTCCTCACTTTTCTAATCACTCATAACTTATTTTTATCTCTAAGTTTTAGCAATTCTAAATCTAAAATTCTATCTTCTTTTCTTACTTTACTTCCTCACTTTTCTAAATACTCATAACTTCTCTTTTATCTCTAAGTTTTAGTAATTCTAAATCTGAAATTCTATCTTCTTTTCTTACTTTACTTCCTCACTTTTCTAAATACTCATAACTTCTCTTTTATCTCTAAGTTTTAGTAATTCTAAATCTGAAATTCTATCTTCTTTTCTTACTTCACTTCCTCACTTTTCTAATCACTCATAACTTCTTTTTATCTCTAAGTTTTAGCAATTCTAAATCTAAAATTCTATCTTCTTTTCTTACTTTACTTCCTCACTTTTCTAAATACTCATAACTTCTCTTTTATCTCTAAGTTTTAGTAATTCTAAATCTGAAATTCTATCTTCTTTTCTTACTTTACTTCCTCACTTTTCTAAATACTCATAACTTCTCTTTTATCTCTAAGTTTTAGTAATTCTAAATCTGAAATTCTATCTTCTTTTCTTACTTCACTTCCTCACTTTTCTAATCACTCATAACTTCTTTTTATCTCTAAGTTTTAGCAATTCTAAATCTGAAATTCTATCTTCTTTTCTTACTTTACTTCCTCACTTTTCTAATCGCTCATAACTTCTCTTTTATCTCTAAGTTTTAGTAATTCTAAAAGCTGAACTTCTATCTTCTTTTCTTACTTTACTTCCTCACTTTTCTAATCACTCATAACTTATTTTTATCTCTAAGTTTTAGCAATTCTAAATCTGAAATTCTATCTTCTTTTCTTACTTCACTTCCTCACTTTTCTAAATACTCATAACTTCTCTTTTATCTCTAAGTTTTAGCAATTCTAAAAGCTGAAATTCTATCTTCTTTTCTTACTTTACTTCCTCACTTTTCTAAATACTTATTACTTCTTTTTATCTCTAAGTTTTAGTAATTCTAAAGCTGAAATTCTATCTTCTTTTCTTACTTTACTTCCTCACTTTTCTAATCACTCATAACTTCTCTTTTATCTCTAAGTTTTAGTAATTCTAAAGCTGAAAGTCTATCTTCTTTTCTTACTTTACTTCCTCACTTTTCTAAATACTCATAACTTCTCTTTTATCTCTAAGTTTTAGTAATTCTAAATCTGAAATTCTATCTTCTTTTCTTACTTTACTTCCTCACTTTTCTAAATACTCATAACTTCTCTTTTATCTCTAAGTTTTAGTAATTCTAAATCTGAAATTCTATCTTCTTTTCTTACTTTACTTCCTCACTTTTCTAATCACTCATAACTTCTCTTTTATCTCTAAGTTTTAGTAATTCTAAAAGCAGAAATTCTATCTTCTTTTCTTACTTTACTTCCTCACTTTTCTAAATACTCATAACTTCTCTTTTATCTCTAAGTTTTAGTAATTTTAAATCTGAAATTCTATCTTCTTTTCTTACTTTACTTCCTCACTTTTCTAAATACTCATAACTTCTCTTTTATCTCTAAGTTTTAGTAATTCTAAATCTGAAATTCTAGCTTCTTTTCTTACTTTACTTCCTCACTTTTCTAATCACTCATAACTTCTCTTTTATCTCTAAGTTTTAGTAATTCTAAAAGCAGAAATTCTATCTTCTTTTCTTACTTTACTTCCTCACTTTTCTAATCACTCATAACTTATTTTTATCTCTAAGTTTTAGCAATTCTAAATCTGAAATTCTATCTTCTTTTCTTACTTTACTTCCTCACTTTTCTAAATACTCATAACTTCTCTTTTATCTCTAAGTTTTAGTACTTCTAAAAGCTGAACTTCTATCTTCTTTTCTTACTTTACTTCCTCACTTTTCTAAATACTCATAACTTCTTTTTTATCTCTAAGTTTAAGTAACTCTAAAAGCTGAAATTCTATCTTCTTTTCTTACTTTACTTCCTCACTTTTCTAATCACTCATAACTTCTCTTTTATATCTAAGTTTTAGTAATTCTAAATCTGAAAGTCTATCTTCTTTTCTTACTTTACTTCCTCACTTTTCTAAATACTCATAACTTCTCTTTTATCTCTAAGTTTTAGTAATTCTAAATCTGAAATTCTATCTTCTTTTCTTACTTTACTTCCTCACTTTTCTAAATACTTATCACTTCTTTTTATCTCTAAGTTTTAGTAATTCTAAATCTGAAATTCTATCTTCTTTTCTTACTTTACTTCCTCACTTTTCTAATCACTCATAACTTCTCTTTTATCTCTAAGTTTTAGTAATTCTAAATCTGAAATTCTATCTTCTTTTCTTACTTTACTTCCTCACTTTTCTAATCACTCATAACTTCTCTTTTATCTCTAAGTTTTAGTAATTCTAAATCTGAAATTCTATCTTCTTTTCTTACTTTACTTCCTCACTTTTCTAAATACTCATAACTTCTCTTTTATCTCTAAGTTTTAGTAATTCTAAATCTGAAATTCTATCTTCTTTTCTTACTTTACTTCCTCACTTTTCTAAATACTTATCACTTCTTTTTATCTCTAAGTTTTAGTAATTCTAAATCTGAAATTCTAGCTTCTTTTCTTACTTTACTTCCTCACTTTTCTAATCACTCATAACTTCTCTTTTATCTCTAAGTTTTAGTAATTCTAAAAGCAGAAATTCTATCTTCTTTTCTTACTTTACTTCCTCACTTTTCTAATCACTCATAACTTATTTTTATCTCTAAGTTTTAGCAATTCTAAATCTGAAATTCTATCTTCTTTTCTTACTTTACTTCCTCACTTTTCTAAATACTCATAACTTATTTTTATCTCTAAGTTTTAGCAATTCTAAATCTGAAATTCTATCTTCTTTTCTTACTTTACTTCCTCACTTTTCTAATCACTCATAACTTCTCTTTTATCTCTAAGTTTTAGTAATTCTAAATCTGAAATTCTATCTTCTTTTCTTACT
The DNA here is from genome assembly GCA_946699065.1 of Loxodes magnus. Lineage (NCBI taxonomy): Eukaryota > Ciliophora > Karyorelictea > Loxodida > Loxodidae > Loxodes > Loxodes magnus. The sequence continues at coordinate 59,324 of CAMPDV010001075.1, forward strand.
TTACTTCCTCACTTTTCTAATCACTCATAACTTCTTTTTATCTCTAAGTTTTAGCAATTCTAAAAGCTGAAATTCTATCTTCTTTTCTTACTTTACTTCCTCACTTTTCTAATCACTCATAACTTATTTTTATCTCTAAGTTTTAGCAATTCTAAATCTGAAATTCTATCTTCTTTTCTTACTTTACTTCCTCACTTTTCTAATCACTCATAACTTATTTTTATCTCTAAGTTTTAGTAATTCTAAAAGCTGAACTTCTATCTTCTTTTCTTACTTTAATTCCTCACTTTTCTAATCACTCATAACTTCTTTTTATCTCTAAGTTTTAGTAATTCTAAAAGCTGAACTTCTATCTTCTTTTCTTACTTTACTTCCTCACTTTTCTAATCACTCATAACTTCTCTTTTATCTCTAAGTTTTAGTAATTCTAAAAGCTGAACTTCTATCTTCTTTTCTTACTTTACTTCCTCACTTTTCTAATCACTCATAACTTATTTTTATCTCTAAGTTTTAGCAATTCTAAATCTGAAATTCTATCTTCTTTTCTTACTTTACTTCCTCACTTTTCTAAATACTCATAACTTCTCTTTTATCTCTAAGTTTTAGTAATTCTAAATCTGAAATTCTATCTTCTTTTCTTACTTTACTTCCTCACTTTTCTAATCACTCATAACTTATTTTTATCTCTAAGTTTTAGTAATTCTAAAAGCTGAACTTCTATCTTCTTTTCTTACTTTAATTCCTCACTTTTCTAATCACTCATAACTTCTTTTTATCTCTAAGTTTTAGTAATTCTAAATCTGAAATTCTATCTTCTTTTCTTACTTTACTTCCTCACTTTTCTAATCACTCATAACTTCTTTTTATCTCTAAGTTTTAGTAATTCTAAAAGCTGAACTTCTATCTTCTTTTCTTACTTTACTTCCTCACTTTTCTAAATACTTATCACTTCTTTTTATCTCTAAGTTTTAGTAATTCTAAAAGCTGAAATTCTATCTTCTTTTCTTACTTTACTTCCTCACTTTTCTAATCACTCATAACTTCTCTTTTATCTCTAAGTTTTAGTAATTCTAAAAGCTGAAATTCTATCTTCTTTTCTTACTTTACTTCCTCACTTTTCTAATCACTCATAACTTATTTTTATCTCTAAGTTTTAGCAATTCTAAATCTGAAATTCTATCTTCTTTTCTTACTTTACTTCCTCACTTTTCTAATCACTCATAACTTATTTTTATCTCTAAGTTTTAGTAATTCTAAAAGCTGAACTTCTATCTTCTTTTCTTACTTTAATTCCTCACTTTTCTAATCACTCATAACTTCTTTTTATCTCTAAGTTTTAGTAATTCTAAAAGCTGAACTTCTATCTTCTTTTCTTACTTTACTTCCTCACTTTTCTAATCACTCATAACTTATTTTTATCTCTAAGTTTTAGCAATTCTAAATCTGAAATTCTATCTTCTTTTCTTACTTTACTTCCTCACTTTTCTAATCACTCATAACTTCTCTTTTATCTCTAAGTTTTAGTAATTCTAAATCTGAAATTCTATCTTCTTTTCTTACTTTACTTCCTCACTTTTCTAAATACTTATTACTTCTTTTTATCTCTAAGTTTTAGTAATTCTAAAAGCTGAAATTCTATCTTCTTTTCTTACTTTACTTCCTCACTTTTCTAATCACTCATAACTTCTTTTTATCTCTAAGTTTTAGCAATTCTAAAAGCTGAACTTCTATCTTCTTTTCTTACTTTACTTCCTCACTTTTCTAATCACTCATAACTTATTTTTATCTCTAAGTTTTAGCAATTCTAAATCTGAAAGTCTATCTTCTTTTCTTACTTTACTTCCTCACTTTTCTAATCGCTCATAACTTCTCTTTTATCTCTAAGTTTTAGTAATTCTAAAAGCTGAACTTCTATCTTCTTTTCTTACTTTACTTCCTCACTTTTCTAATCACTCATAACTTATTTTTATCTCTAAGTTTTAGCAATTCTAAATCTGAAATTCTATCTTCTTTTCTTACTTTACTTCCTCACTTTTCTAATCACTCATAACTTCTCTTTTATCTCTAAGTTTTAGTAATTCTAAATCTGAAATTCTATCTTCTTTTCTTACTTTACTTCCTCACTTTTCTAATCACTCATAACTTCTTTTTATCTCTAAGTTTTAGCAATTCTAAAAGCTGAAATTCTATCTTCTTTTCTTACTTTACTTCCTCACTTTTCTAATCACTCATAACTTCTCTTTTATCTCTAAGTTTTAGTAACTCTAAAAGCTGAAATTCTATCTTCTTTTCTTACTTCACTTCCTCACTTTTCTAAATACTTATCACTTCTTTTTATCTCTAAGTTTTAGTAACTTTAAAAGCAGAAATTCTATCTTCTTTTCTTACTTTACTTCCTCACTTTTCTAATCACTCATAACTTATTTTTATCTCTAAGTTTTAGTAATTCTAAATCTGAAATTCTATCTTCTTTTCTTACTTTACTTCCTCACTTTTCTAATCGCTCATAACTTCTCTTTTATCTCTAAGTTTTAGTAATTCTAAAAGCTGAACTTCTATCTTCTTTTCTTACTTTACTTCCTCACTTTTCTAATCACTCATAACTTATTTTTATCTCTAAGTTTTAGCAATTCTAAATCTGAAATTCTATCTTCTTTTCTTACTTTACTTCCTCACTTTTCTAATCACTCATAACTTATTTTTATCTCTAAGTTTTAGTAATTCTAAAAGCTGAACTTCTATCTTCTTTTCTTACTTTACTTCCTCACTTTTCTAATCACTCATAACTTCTTTTTATCTCTAAGTTTTAGTAATTCTAAAAGCTGAACTTCTATCTTCTTTTCTTACTTTACTTCCTCACTTTTCTAATCACTCATAACTTATTTTTATCTCTAAGTTTTAGCAATTCTAAATCTGAAATTCTATCTTCTTTTCTTACTTTACTTCCTCACTTTTCTAATCACTCATAACTTCTCTTTTATCTCTAAGTTTTAGTAATTCTAAATCTGAAATTCTATCTTCTTTTCTTACTTTACTTCCTCACTTTTCTAAATACTCATAACTTCTCTTTTATCTCTAAGTTTTAGTAATTCTAAATCTGAAATTCTATCTTCTTTTCTTACTTTACTTCCTCACTTTTCTAATCACTCATAACTTCTCTTTTATCTCTAAGTTTTAGTAATTCTAAAAGCTGAAATTCTATCTTCTTTTCTTACTTTACTTCCTCACTTTTCTAATCACTCATAACTTATTTTTATCTCTTAGTTTTAGTAACTCTAAAAGCTGAACTTCTATCTTCTTTTCTTACTTTACTTCCTCACTTTTCTAATCACTCATAACTTATTTTTATCTCTAAGTTTTAGCAATTCTAAATCTGAAATTCTATCTTCTTTTCTTACTTTACTTCCTCACTTTTCTAATCACTCATAACTTCTCTTTTATCTCTAAGTTTTAGTAATTCTAAATCTGAAATTCTATCTTCTTTTCTTACTTTACTTCCTCACTTTTCTAATCACTCATAACTTCTTTTTATCTCTAAGTTTTAGCAATTCTAAAAGCTGAAATTCTATCTTCTTTTCTTACTTTACTTCCTCACTTTTCTAATCACTCATAACTTATTTTTATCTCTAAGTTTTAGTAACTCTAAAAGCTGAAATTCTATCTTCTTTTCTTACTTCACTTCCTCACTTTTCTAAATACTTATCACTTCTTTTTATCTCTAAGTTTTAGTAACTTTAAAAGCTGTAATTCTATCTTCTTTTCTTACTTTACTTCCTCACTTTTCTAAATACTCATAACTTCTCTTTTATCTCTAAGTTTTAGTAATTCTAAATCTGAAATTCTATCTTCTTTTCTTACTTTACTTCCTCACTTTTCTAATCGCTCATAACTTCTCTTTTATCTCTAAGTTTTAGTAATTCTAAAAGCTGAACTTCTATCTTCTTTTCTTACTTTACTTCCTCACTTTTCTAATCACTCATAACTTATTTTTATCTCTAAGTTTTAGCAATTCTAAATCTGAAATTCTATCTTCTTTTCTTACTTTACTTCCTCACTTTTCTAATCACTCATAACTTATTTTTATCTCTAAGTTTTAGCAATTCTAAAAGCTGAACTTCTATCTTCTTTTCTTACTTTACTTCCTCACTTTTCTAATCACTCATAACTTCTTTTTATCTCTAAGTTTTAGTAATTCTAAAAGCTGAACTTCTATCTTCTTTTCTTACTTTACTTCCTCACTTTTCTAATCACTCATAACTTATTTTTATCTCTAAGTTTTAGCAATTCTAAATCTGAAATTCTATCTTCTTTTCTTACTTTACTTCCTCACTTTTCTAATCACTCATAACTTCTCTTTTATCTCTAAGTTTTAGTAATTCTAAATCTGAAATTCTATCTTCTTTTCTTACTTTACTTCCTCACTTTTCTAATCACTCATAACTTCTTTTTATCTCTAAGTTTTAGCAATTCTAAAAGCTGAAATTCTATCTTCTTTTCTTACTTTACTTCCTCACTTTTCTAATCACTCATAACTTCTCTTTTATCTCTAAGTTTTAGTAATTCTAAAAGCTGAACTTCTATCTTCTTTTCTTACTTTACTTCCTCACTTTTCTAATCACTCATAACTTCTTTTTATCTCTAAGTTTTAGTAATTCTAAAAGCTGAACTTCTATCTTCTTTTCTTACTTTACTTCCTCACTTTTCTAATCACTCATAACTTATTTTTATCTCTAAGTTTTAGTAATTCTAAAAGCTGAAATTCTATCTTCTTTTCTTACTTTACTTCCTCACTTTTCTAATCACTCATAACTTCTTTTTATCTCTAAGTTTTAGCAATTCTAAAAGCTGAAATTCTATCTTCTTTTCTTACTTTACTTCCTCACTTTTCTAATCACTCATAACTTATTTTTATCTCTAAGTTTTAGTAACTCTAAAAGCTGAAATTCTATCTTCTTTTCTTACTTTACTTCCTCACTTTTCTTAATACTCATAACTTCTCTTTTATCTCTAAGTTTTAGTAATTCTAAATCTGAAATTCTATCTTCTTTTCTTACTTCACTTCCTCACTTTTCTAAATACTTATCACTTCTTTTTATCTCTAAGTTTTAGTAATTCTAAAAGCTGAAATTCTATCTTCTTTTCTTACTTTACTTCCTCACTTTTCTAATCACTCATAACTTCTTTTTATCTCTAAGTTTTAGTAATTCTAAATCTGAAATTCTATCTTCTTTTCTTACTTTACTTCCTCACATTTCTAAATACTCATAACTTCTCTTTTATCTCTAAGTTTTAGTAATTCTAAATCTGAAATTCTATCTTCTTTTCTTACTTTACTTCCTCACTTTTCTAATCACTCATAACTTCTCTTTTATCTCTAAGTTTTAGTAATTCTAAAAGCTGAACTTCTATCTTCTTTTCTTACTTTACTTCCTCACTTTTCTAAATACTCATAACTTCTTTTTTATCTCTAAGTTTAAGTAATTCTAAAAGCTGAAATTCTATCTTCTTTTCTTACTTTACTTCCTCACTTTTCTAATCGCTCATAACTTCTCTTTTATCTCTAAGTTTTAGTAATTCTAAAAGCTGAACTTCTATCTTCTTTTCTTACTTTACTTCCTCACTTTTCTAATCACTCATAACATATTTTTATCTCTAAGTTTTAGCAATTCTAAATCTGAAATTCTATCTTCTTTTCTTACTTTACTTCCTCACTTTTCTAATCACTCATAACTTCTCTTTTATCTCTAAGTTTTAGTAATTCTAAATCTGAAATTCTATCTTCTTTTCTTACTTTACTTCCTCACTTTTCTAATCACTCATAACTTCTTTTTATCTCTAAGTTTTAGCAATTCTAAAAGCTGAAATTCTATCTTCTTTTCTTACTTTACTTCCTCACTTTTCTAATCACTCATAACTTCTCTTTTATCTCTAAGTTTTAGTAACTCTAAAAGCTGAAATTCTATCTTCTTTTCTTACTTCACTTCCTCACTTTTCTAAATACTTATCACTTCTTTTTATCTCTAAGTTTTAGTAACTTTAAAAGCAGAAATTCTATCTTCTTTTCTTACTTTACTTCCTCACTTTTCTAATCACTCATAACTTATTTTTATCTCTAAGTTTTAGTAATTCTAAATCTGAAATTCTATCTTCTTTTCTTACTTTACTTCCTCACTTTTCTAATCGCTCATAACTTCTCTTTTATCTCTAAGTTTTAGTAATTCTAAAAGCTGAACTTCTATCTTCTTTTCTTACTTTACTTCCTCACTTTTCTAATCACTCATAACTTATTTTTATCTCTAAGTTTTAGCAATTCTAAAATCTGAAATTCTATCTTCTTTTCTTACTTTACTTCCTCACTTTTCTAATCACTCATAACTTATTTTTATCTCTAAGTTTTAGTAATTCTAAAAGCTGAACTTCTATCTTCTTTTCTTACTTTACTTCCTCACTTTTCTAATCACTCATAACTTCTTTTTATCTCTAAGTTTTAGTAATTCTAAAAGCTGAACTTCTATCTTCTTTTCTTACTTTACTTCCTCACTTTTCTAATCACTCATAACTTATTTTTATCTCTAAGTTTTAGCAATTCTAAATCTGAAATTCTATCTTCTTTTCTTACTTTACTTCCTCACTTTTCTAATCACTCATAACTTCTCTTTTATCTCTAAGTTTTAGTAATTCTAAATCTGAAATTCTATCTTCTTTTCTTACTTTACTTCCTCACTTTTCTAATCACTCATAACTTATTTTTATCTCTAAGTTTTAGTAACTCTAAAAGCTGAAATTCTATCTTCTTTTCTTACTTCACTTCCTCACTTTTCTAAATACTTATCACTTCTTTTTATCTCTAAGTTTTAGTAACTCTAAAAGCTGAAATTCTATCTTCCTTACTTCACTTCCTCACTTTTCTAAATACTTATCACTTCTTTTTATCTCTAAGTTTTAGTAACTTTAAAAGCTGTAATTCTATCTTCTTTTCTTACTTTACTTCCTCACTTTTCTAAATACTCATAACTTTTCTTTTATCTCTAAGTTTTAGTAATTCTAAAAGCTGAACTTCTATCTTCTTTTCTTACTTTACTTCCTCACTTTTCTAATCACTCATAACTTATTTTTATCTCTAAGTTTTAGCAATTCTAAATCTGAAATTCTATCTTCTTTTCTTACTTTACTTCCTCACTTTTCTAATCACTCATAACTTATTTTTATCTCTAAGTTTTAGCAATTCTAAATCTGAAATTCTATCTTCTTTTCTTACTTTACTTCCTCACTTTTCTAATCACTCATAACTTATTTTTATCTCTAAGTTTTAGTAATTCTAAAAGCTGAACTTCTATCTTCTTTTCTTACTTTACTTCCTCACTTTTCTAATCACTCATAACTTCTTTTTATCTCTAAGTTTTAGTAATTCTAAAAGCTGAACTTCTATCTTCTTTTCTTACTTTACTTCCTCACTTTTCTAATCACTCATAACTTATTTTTATCTCTAAGTTTTAGCAATTCTAAATCTGAAATTCTATCTTCTTTTCTTACTTTACTTCCTCACTTTTCTAATCACTCATAACTTCTTTTTATCTCTAAGTTTTAGTAATTCTAAATCTGAAATTCTATCTTCTTTTCTTACTTTACTTCCTCACTTTTCTAATCACTCATAACTTCTTTTTATCTCTAAGTTTTAGCAATTCTAAAAGCTGAAATTCTATCTTCTTTTCTTACTTTACTTCCTCACTTTTCTAATCACTCATAACTTATTTTTATCTCTAAGTTTTAGTAACTCTAAAAGCTGAAATTCTATCTTCTTTTCTTACTTCACTTCCTCACTTTTCTAAATACTTATCACTTCTTTTTATCTCTAAGTTTTAGTAACTTTAAAAGCTGTAATTCTATCTTCTTTTCTTACTTTACTTCCTCACTTTTCTAATCACTCATAACTTATTTTTATCTCTAAGTTTTAGTAATTCTAAATCTGAAATTCTATCTTCTTTTCTTACTTTACTTCCTCACTTTTCTAAATACTCATAACTTCTCTTTTATCTCTAAGTTTTAGTAATTCTAAATCTGAAATTCTATCTTCTTTTCTTACTTTACTTCCTCACTTTTCTAAATACTCATAACTTCTCTTTTATCTCTAAGTTTTAGTAATTCTAAATCTGAAATTCTATCTTCTTTTCTTACTTCACTTCCTCACTTTTCTAATCACTCATAACTTCTTTTTATCTCTAAGTTTTAGCAATTCTAAAATTAGAAATTCTATCTTCTTTTCTTACTTTACTTCCTCACTTTTCTAATCACTCATAACTTATTTTTATCTCTAAGTTTTAGTAACTCTAAAAGATGAAATTCTATCTTCTTTTCTTACTTCACTTCCTCACTTTTCTAATCACTCATAACTTCTCTTTTATCTCTAAGTTTTAGTAATTCTAAATCTGAAATTCTATCTTCTTTTCTTACTTTACTTCCTCACTTTTCTAATCACTCATAACTTATTTTTATCTCTAAGTTTTAGTAACTCTAAAAGCTGAAATTCTATCTTCTTTTCTTACTTCACTTCCTCACTTTTCTAAATACTTATCACTTCTTTTTATCTCTAAGTTTTAGCAATTCTAAAAGCTGAAATTCTATCTTCTTTTCTAACTTTACTTCCTCACTTTTCTGAATACTCATAACTTCTTTTTATCTCTAAGTTTTAGTAATTCTAAAAGCTGAAATTCTATCTTCTTTTCTTACTTTACTTCCTCACTTTTCTAATCACTCATAACTTATTTTTATCTCTAAGTTTTAGTAATTCTAAATCTGAAATTCTATCTTCTTTTCTTACTTTACTTCCTCACTTTTCTAATCGCTCATAACTTCTCTTTTATCTCTAAGTTTTAGTAATTCTAAAAGCTGAACTTCTATCTTCTTTTCTTACTTTACTTCCTCACTTTTCTAATCACTCATAACTTATTTTTATCTCTAAGTTTTAGCAATTCTAAATCTGAAATTCTATCTTCTTTTCTTACTTTACTTCCTCACTTTTCTAATCACTCATAACTTATTTTTATCTCTAAGTTTTAGTAATTCTAAAAGCTGAACTTCTATCTTCTTTTCTTACTTTACTTCCTCACTTTTCTAATCACTCATAACTTCTTTTTATCTCTAAGTTTTAGTAATTCTAAAAGCTGAACTTCTATCTTCTTTTCTTACTTTACTTCCTCACTTTTCTAATCACTCATAACTTATTTTTATCTCTAAGTTTTAGCAATTCTAAATCTGAAATTCTATCTTCTTTTCTTACTTTACTTCCTCACTTTTCTAATCACTCATAACTTCTCTTTTATCTCTAAGTTTTAGTAATTCTAAATCTGAAATTCTATCTTCTTTTCTTACTTTACTTCCTCACTTTTCTAATCACTCATAACTTATTTTTATCTCTAAGTTTTAGTAACTCTAAAAGCTGAAATTCTATCTTCTTTTCTTACTTCACTTCCTCACTTTTCTAAATACTTATCACTTCTTTTTATCTCTAAGTTTTAGTAACTCTAAAAGCTGAAATTCTATCTTCCTTACTTCACTTCCTCACTTTTCTAAATACTTATCACTTCTTTTTATCTCTAAGTTTTAGTAACTTTAAAAGCTGTAATTCTATCTTCTTTTCTTACTTTACTTCCTCACTTTTCTAAATACTCATAACTTTTCTTTTATCTCTAAGTTTTAGTAATTCTAAAAGCTGAACTTCTATCTTCTTTTCTTACTTTACTTCCTCACTTTTCTAATCACTCATAACTTATTTTTATCTCTAAGTTTTAGCAATTCTAAATCTGAAATTCTATCTTCTTTTCTTACTTTACTTCCTCACTTTTCTAATCACTCATAACTTATTTTTATCTCTAAGTTTTAGCAATTCTAAATCTGAAATTCTATCTTCTTTTCTTACTTTACTTCCTCACTTTTCTAATCACTCATAACTTATTTTTATCTCTAAGTTTTAGTAATTCTAAAAGCTGAACTTCTATCTTCTTTTCTTACTTTACTTCCTCACTTTTCTAATCACTCATAACTTCTTTTTATCTCTAAGTTTTAGTAATTCTAAAAGCTGAACTTCTATCTTCTTTTCTTACTTTACTTCCTCACTTTTCTAATCACTCATAACTTATTTTTATCTCTAAGTTTTAGCAATTCTAAATCTGAAATTCTATCTTCTTTTCTTACTTTACTTCCTCACTTTTCTAAATACTCATAACTTCTCTTTTATCTCTAAGTTTTAGTAATTCTAAATCTGAAATTCTATCTTCTTTTCTTACTTTACTTCCTCACTTTTCTAAATACTCATAACTTCTCTTTTATCTCTAAGTTTTAGTAATTCTAAATCTGAAATTCTATCTTCTTTTCTTACTTCACTTCCTCACTTTTCTAATCACTCATAACTTCTTTTTATCTCTAAGTTTTAGCAATTCTAAAATTAGAAATTCTATCTTCTTTTCTTACTTTACTTCCTCACTTTTCTAATCACTCATAACTTATTTTTATCTCTAAGTTTTAGTAACTCTAAAAGATGAAATTCTATCTTCTTTTCTTACTTCACTTCCTCACTTTTCTAAATACTTATCACTTCTTTTTATCTCTAAGTTTTAGTAACTTTAAAAGCTGTAATTCTATCTTCTTTTCTTACTTTTCTTCCTCACTTTTCTAAATACTTATTACTTCTTTTTATCTCTAAGTTTTAGTAATTCTAAAAGCTGAAATTCTATCTTCTTTTCTTACTTTACTTCCTCACTTTTCTAAATACTCATAACTTCTTTTTATCTCTAAGTTTTAGCAATTCTAAAAGCTGAAATTCTATCTTCTTTTCTAACTTTACTTCCTCACTTTTCTGAATACTCATAACTTCTTTTTATCTCTAAGTTTTAGTAATTCTAAAAGCTGAAATTCTATCTTCTTTTCTTACTTTACTTCCTCACTTTTCTAAATACTCATAACTTCTTTTTATCTCTAAGTTTTAGCAATTCTAAAAGCTGAAATTCTATCTTCTTTTCTTACTTCACTTCCTCACTTTTCTAATCACTCATAACTTATTTTTATCTCTAAGTTTTAGTAACTTTAAAAGCTGTAATTCTATCTTCTTTTCTTACTTTACTTCCTCACTTTTCTAAATACTTATCACTTCTTTTTATCTCTAAGTTTTAGCAATTCTAAAAGCTGAAATTCTATCTTCTTTTCTTACTTCACTTCCTCACTTTTCTAAATACTTATCACTTCTTTTTATCTCTAAGTTTTAGTAATTCTAAAAGCTGAAATTCTATCTTCTTTTCTTACTTTACTTCCTCACTTTTCTAATCACTCATAACTTCTTTTTATCTCTAAGTTTTAGCAATTCTAAAAGCTGAAATTCTATCTTCTTTTCTTACTTTACTTCCTCACTTTTCTAATCACTCATAACTTATTTTTATCTCTAAGTTTTAGTAACTCTAAAAGCTGAAATTCTATCTTCTTTTCTTACTTTACTTCCTCACTTTTCTTAATACTCATAACTTCTCTTTTATCTCTAAGTTTTAGTAATTCTAAATCTGAAATTCTATCTTCTTTTCTTACTTCACTTCCTCACTTTTCTAAATACTTATCACTTCTTTTTATCTCTAAGTTTTAGTAATTCTAAAAGCTGAAATTCTATCTTCTTTTCTTACTTTACTTCCTCACTTTTCTAATCACTCATAACTTCTTTTTATCTCTAAGTTTTAGTAATTCTAAATCTGAAATTCTATCTTCTTTTCTTACTTCACTTCATCACTTTTCTAATCACTCATAACTTCTCTTTTATCTCTAAGTTTTAGTAATTCTAAAAGCTGAACTTCTATCTTCTTTTCTTACTTTACTTCCTCACTTTTCTAAATACTTATCACTTCTTTTTATCTCTATATTTTAGTAATTCTAAAAGCTGAAATTCTATCTTCTTTTCTTACTTTACTTCCTCACTTTTCTAATCACTCATAACTTCTCTTTTATCTCTAAGTTTTAGTAATTCTAAATCTGAAATTCTATCTTCTTTTCTTACTTTACTTCCTCACTTTTCTAAATACTCATAACTTCTCTTTTATCTCTAAGTTTTAGTAATTCTAAATCTGAAATTCTATCTTCTTTTCTTACTTTACTTCCTCACTTTTCTAATCACTCATAACTTCTCTTTTATCTCTAAGTTTTAGTAATTCTAAAAGCTGAAATTCTATCTTCTTTTCTTACTTTACTTCCTCACTTTTCTAATCACTCATAACTTATTTTTATCTCTAAGTTTTAGTAACTCTAAAAGCTGAAATTCTATCTTCTTTTCTTACTTCACTTCCTCACTTTTCTAAATACTCATAACTTCTCTTTTATCTCTAAGTTTTAGTAATTCTAAATCTGAAATTCTATCTTCTTTTCTTACTTTACTTCCTCACTTTTTTAAATACTCATAACTTCTCTTTTATCTCTAAGTTTTAGTAATTCTAAAAGCTGAACTTCTATCTTCTTTTCTTACTTTACTTCCTCACTTTTCTAATCACTCATAACTTATTTTTATCTCTAAGTTTTAGCAATTCTAAATCTGAAATTCTATCTTCTTTTCTTACTTTACTTCCTCACTTTTCTAATCACTCATAACTTCTCTTTTATCTCTAAGTTTTAGTAATTCTAAATCTGAAATTCTATCTTCTTTTCTTACTTTACTTCCTCACTTTTCTAATCACTCATAACTTCTTTTTATCTCTAAGTTTTAGCAATTCTAAAAGCTGAAATTCTATCTTCTTTTCTTACTTTACTTCCTCACTTTTCTAATCACTCATAACTTCTTTTTATCTCTAAGTTTTAGTAACTCTAAAAGCTGAAATTCTATCTTCTTTTCTTACTTCACTTCCTCACTTTTCTAAATACTTATCACTTCTTTTTATCTCTAAGTTTTAGTAACTTTAAAAGCTGTAATTCTATCTTCTTTTCTTACTTCACTTCCTCACTTTTCTAAATACTTATTACTTCTTTTTATCTCTAAGTTTTAGTAATTCTAAAAGCTGAAATTCTATCTTCTTTTCTTACTTTACTTCCTCACTTTTCTAAATACTCATAACTTCTCTTTTATCTCTAAGTTTTAGCAATTCTAAAAGCTGTAATTCTATCTTCTTTTCTTACTTTACTTCCTCACTTTTCTAAATACTTATTACTTCTTTTTATCTCTAAGTTTTAGTAATTCTAAAGCTGAAATTCTATCTTCTTTTCTTACTTTACTTCCTCACTTTTCTTAATACTCATAACTTCTCTTTTATCTCTAAGTTTTAGTAATTCTAAATCTGAAATTCTATCTTCTTTTCTTACTTTACTTCCTCACTTTTCTAAATACTTATCACTTCTTTTTATCTCTAAGTTTTAGTAATTCTAAATCTGAAATTCTATCTTCTTTTCTTACTTTACTTCCTCACTTTTTTAAATACTCATAACTTCTTTTTATCTCTAAGTTTTAGTAATTCTAAAAGCTAAAATTCTATCTTCCTTTCTTACTTTACTTCCTCACTTTTCTTAATACTCATAACTTCTTTTTATCTCTAAGTTTTAGTAATTCTAAATCTGAAATTCTATCTTCTTTTCTTACTTCACTTCCTCACTTTTCTAAATACTCATAACTTCTCTTTTATCTCTAAGTTTTAGTAATTCTAAAAGCTAAAATTCTATCTTTTTTTCTTACTTTACTTCCTCACTTTTCTAAATACTTATCACTTCTTTTTATCTCTAAGTTTTAGTAACTCTAAAAGCTGAAATTCTATCTTCTTTTCTTACTTCACTTCCTCACTTTTCTAATCACTCATAACTTCTTTTTATCTCTAAGTTTTAGTAATTCTAAATCTGAAATTCTATCTTCTTTTCTTACTTTACTTCCTCACTTTTCTAAATACTTATCACTTCTTTTTATCTCTAAGTTTTAGCAATTCTAAAAGCTGAAATTCTATCTTCTTTTCTTACTTCACTTCCTCACTTTTCTTAATACTCATAACTTCTCTTTTATCTCTAAGTTTTAGCAATTCTAAAAGCTGTAATTCTATCTTCTTTTCTTACTTTACTTCTTCACTTTTCTAAATACTTATTACTTCTTTTTATCTCTAAGTTTTAGTAATTCTAAAGCTGAAATTCTATCTTCTTTTCTTACTTTACTTCCTCACTTTTCTAAATACTTATCACTTCTTTTTATCTCTATATTTTAGTAATTCTAAAAGCTGAAATTCTATCTTCTTTTCTTACTTTACTTCCTCACTTTTCTAATCACTCATAACTTATTTTTATCTCTAAGTTTTAGTAACTCTAAAAGCTGAAATTCTATCTTCTTTTCTTACTTTACTTCCTCACTTTTCTAATCACTCATAACTTCTTTTTATCTCTAAGTTTTAGTAACTTTAAAAGCTGTAATTCTATCTTCTTTTCTTACTTCACTTCCTCACTTTTCTAAATACTTATTACTTCTTTTTATCTCTAAGTTTTAGTAATTCTAAAAGCTGAAATTCTATCTTCTTTTCTTACTTTACTTCCTCACTTTTCTAAATACTCATAACTTCTCTTTTATCTCTAAGTTTTAGCAATTCTAAAAGCTGTAATTCTATCTTCTTTTCTTACTTTACTTCCTCACTTTTCTAAATACTTATTACTTCTTTTTATCTCTAAGTTTTAGTAATTCTAAAGCTGAAATTCTATCTTCTTTTCTTACTTTACTTCCTCACTTTTCTTAATACTCATAACTTCTCTTTTATCTCTAAGTTTTAGTAATTCTAAATCTGAAATTCTATCTTCTTTTCTTACTTTACTTCCTCACTTTTCTAAATACTTATCACTTCTTTTTATCTCTAAGTTTTAGTAATTCTAAATCTGAAATTCTATCTTCTTTTCTTACTTTACTTCCTCACTTTTTTAAATACTCATAACTTCTTTTTATCTCTAAGTTTTAGTAATTCTAAAAGCTAAAATTCTATCTTCCTTTCTTACTTTACTTCCTCACTTTTCTTAATACTCATAACTTCTTTATGTCTCTAAGTTTTAGTAATTCTAAATCTGAAATTCTATCTTCTTTTCTTACTTCACTTCCTCACTTTTCTAAATACTCATAACTTCTCTTTTATCTCTAAGTTTTAGTAATTCTAAAAGCTAAAATTCTATCTTTTTTTCTTACTTTACTTCCTCACTTTTCTAAATACTTATCACTTCTTTTTATCTCTAAGTTTTAGTAACTCTAAAAGCTGAAATTCTATCTTCTTTTCTTACTTCACTTCCTCACTTTTCTAATCACTCATAACTTCTTTTTATCTCTAAGTTTTAGTAATTCTAAATCTGAAATTCTATCTTCTTTTCTTACTTTACTTCCTCACTTTTCTAAATACTTATCACTTCTTTTTATCTCTAAGTTTTAGCAATTCTAAAAGCTGAAATTCTATCTTCTTTTCTTACTTCACTTCCTCACTTTTCTTAATACTCATAACTTCTCTTTTATCTCTAAGTTTTAGCAATTCTAAAAGCTGTAATTCTATCTTCTTTTCTTACTTTACTTCTTCACTTTTCTAAATACTTATTACTTCTTTTTATCTCTAAGTTTTAGTAATTCTAAAGCTGAAATTCTATCTTCTTTTCTTACTTTACTTCCTCACTTTTCTAAATACTTATCACTTCTTTTTATCTCTATATTTTAGTAATTCTAAAAGCTGAAATTCTATCTTCTTTTCTTACTTTACTTCCTCACTTTTCTAATCACTCATAACTTATTTTTATCTCTAAGTTTTAGTAACTCTAAAAGCTGAAATTCTATCTTCTTTTCTTACTTTACTTCCTCACTTTTCTAATCACTCATAACTTATTTTTATCTCTAAGTTTTAGTAACTCTAAAAGCTGAAATTCTATCTTCTTTTCTTACTTTACTTCCTCACTTTTCTAATCACTCATAACTTATTTTTATCTCTAAGTTTTAGTAATTCTAAAAGCTGAACTTCTATCTTCTTTTCTTACTTTACTTCCTCACTTTTCTAATCACTCATAACTTATTTTTATCTCTAAGTTTTAGTAACTCTAAAAGCTGAAATTCTATCTTCTTTTCTTACTTTACTTCCTCACTTTTCTTAATACTCATAACTTCTCTTTTATCTCTAAGTTTTAGTAATTCTAAATCTGAAATTCTATCTTCTTTTCTTACTTTACTTCCTCACTTTTCTAAATACTTATCACTTCTTTTTATCTCTAAGTTTTAGTAATTCTAAATCTGAAATTCTATCTTCTTTTCTTACTTTACTTCCTCACTTTTCTAAATACTCATAACTTCTCTTTTATCTCTAAGTTTTAGTAATTCTAAATCTGAAATTCTATCTTCTTTTCTTACTTTACTTCCTCACTTTTCTAAATACTTATCACTTCTTTTTATCTCTAAGTTTTAGTAATTCTAAATCTGAAATTCTATCTTCTTTTCTTACTTTACTTCCTCACTTTTCTAAATACTCATAACTTCTCTTTTATCTCTAAGTTTTAGTAATTCTAAAATCTGAAATTCTATCTTCTTTTCTTACTTTACTTCCTCACTTTTCTAAATACTTATCACTTCTTTTTATCTCTAAGTTTTAGTAATTCTAAATCTGAAATTCTATCTTCTTTTCTTACTTTACTTCCTCACTTTTCTAAATACTCATAACTTCTTTTTATCTCTAAGTTTTAGTACTTCTAAAAGCTAAAATTCTATCTTCTTTTCTTACTTCACTTCCTCACTTTTCTAAATACTCATAACTTCTCTTTTATCTCTAAGTTTTAGCAATTCTAAAAGCTGTAATTCTATCTTCTTTTCTTAATTTACTTCCTCACTTTTCTTAATACTCATAACTTCTTTTTATCTCTAAGTTTTAGTAATTCTAAATCTGAAATTCTATCTTCTTTTCTTACTTTACTTCCTCACTTTTCTAAATACTTATAACTTCTCTTTTATCTCTAAGTTTTAGTATTTCTAAAAGCTGTAATTCTATCTTCTTTTCTTACTTTACTTCCTCACTTTTCTAAGTACTTATCACTTCTTTTTATCTCTAAGTTTTAGTAATTCTATATCTGAAATTCTATCTTCTTTTCTTACTTTACTTCCTCACTTTTCTAAATACTTATCACTTCTTTTTATCTCTAAGTTTTAGTAATTCTATATCTGAAATTCTATCTTCTTTTCTTACTTCACTTCCTCACTTTTCTAATCACTCATAACTTCTCTTTTATCTCTAAGTTTTAGTAATTCTAAATCTGAAATTCTATCTTCTTTTCTTACTTTACTTCCTCACTTTTCTAAATACTTATCACTTGTTTTTATCTCTAAGTTTTAGTAATTCTAAATCTGAAATTCTATCTTCTTTTCTTACTTTACTTCCTCACTTTTCTTAATCACTCATAACTTCTCTTTTATCTCTAAGTTTTAGTACTTCTAAAAGCTGAACTTCTATCTTCTTTTCTTACTTTACTTCCTCACTTTTCTTAATACTCATAACTTCTTTTTTATCTCTAAGTTTTAGTAATTCTAAATCTGAAAGTCTATCTTCTTTTCTTACTTTACTTCCTCACTTTTCTAAATACTCATAACTTCTCTTTTATCTCTAAGTTTTAGTAATTCTAAATCTGAAATTCTATCTTCTTTTCTTACTTTACTTCCTCACTTTTTTAAATACTCATAACTTCTCTTTTATCTCTAAGTTTTAGTACTTCTAAAAGCTGAACTTCTATCTTCTTTTCTTACTTTACTTCCTCACTTTTCTAATCACTCATAACTTCTTTTTATCTCTAAGTTTTAGTAATTCTAAATCTGAAAGTCTATCTTCTTTTCTTACTTTACTTCCTCACTTTTCTAAATACTCATAACTTCTTTTTATCTCTAAGTTTTAGTAACTCTAAAAGCTGAAATTCTATCTTCTTTTCTTACTTTACTTCCTCACTTTTCTAAATACTCATAACTTCTCTTTTATCTCTAAGTTTTAGCAATTCTAAAAGCTGAAATTCTATCTTCTTTTCTAACTTTACTTCCTCACTTTTCTAATCACTCATAACTTCTTTTTATCTCTAAGTTTTAGCAATTCTAAATCTGAAATTCTATCTTCTTTTCTTACTTTACTTCCTCACTTTTCTTAATCACTCATAACTTCTTTTTTATCTCTAAGTTTTAGCAATTCTAAATCTGAAATTCTATCTTCTTTTCTTACTTCACTTCCTCACTTTTCTAAATACTCATAACTTCTTTTTATCTCTAAGTTTTAGTAATTCTAAAAGCTGAAATTCTATCTTCTTTTCTTACTTTACTTCCTCACTTTTCTAATCACTCATAACTTATTTTTATCTCTAAGTTTTAGCAATTCTAAAAGCTGAAATTCTATCTTCTTTTCTTACTTTACTTCCTCACTTTTCTTAATACTCATAACTTCTTTTTTATCTCTAAGTTTTAGCAATTCTAAATCTGAAATTCTATCTTCTTTTCTTACTTTACTTCCTCACTTTTCTTAATACTCATAACTTCTTTTTTATCTCTAAGTTTTAGTAATTCTAAAAGCTGAAATTCTATTTTCTTTTCTTACTTTACTTCCTCACTTTTCTAATCACTCATAACTTATTTTTATCTCTAAGTTTTAGCAATTCTAAAAGCTGAAATTCTATCTTCTTTTCTTACTTCACTTCCTCACTTTTCTAAATACTCATAACTTCTCTTTTATCTCTAAGTTTTAGTAATTCTAAATCTGAAATTCTATCTTCTTTTCTTACTTTACTTCCTCACATTTCTAAATACTTATCACTTCTTTTTATCTCTAAGTTTTAGTAATTCTAAAAGCTAAAATTCTATCTTCTTTTCTTACTTTACTTCCTCACTTTTCTAAATACTCATAACTTCTCTTTTATCTCTAAGTTTTAGTACTTCTAAAAGCTGAACTTCTATCTTCTTTTCTTACTTTACTTCCTCACTTTTCTAATCACTCATAACTTATTTTTATCTCTAAGTTTTAGTAATTCTAAATCTGAAATTCTATCTTCTTTTCTTACTTTACTTCCTTACTTTTCTAAATACTTATCACTTCTTTTTATCTCTAAGTTTTAGTAACTTTAAAAGCTGTAATTCTATCTTCTTTTCTTACTTTTCTTCCTCACTTTTCTAAATACTTATTACTTCTTTTTATCTCTAAGTTTTAGTAATTCTAAATCTGAAATTCTATCTTCTTTTCTTACTTCACTTCCTCACTTTTCTAAATACTCATAACTTCTCTTTTATCTCTAAGTTTTAGCAATTCTAAATCTGAAATTCTATCTTCTTTTCTTACTTTACTTCCTCACTTTTCTAATCACTCATAACTTATTTTTATCTCTAAGTTTTAGCAATTCTAAATCTGAAATTCTATCTTCTTTTCTTACTTTACTTCCTCACTTTTCTAATCACTCATAACTTATTTTTATCTCTAAGTTTTAGTAACTCTAAAAGCTGAAATTCTATCTTCTTTTCTTACTTTACTTCCTCACTTTTCTAATCACTCATAACTTCTTTTTATCTCTAAGTTTTAGCAATTCTAAAAGCTGAACTTCTATCTTCTTTTCTTACTTTACTTCCTCACTTTTCTAATCACTCATAACTTATTTTTATCTCTAAGTTTTAGTAACTCTAAAAGCTGAAATTCTATCTTCTTTTCTTACTTCACTTCCTCACTTTTCTAAATACTTATCACTTCTTTTTATCTCTAAGTTTTAGTAACTTTAAAAGCTGTAATTCTATCTTCTTTTCTTACTTTTCTTCCTCACTTTTCTAAATACTTATTACTTCTTTTTATCTCTAAGTTTTAGTAATTCTAAATCTTAAATTCTATCTTCTTTTCTTACTTTACTTCCTCACTTTTCTTAATACTCATAACTTCTTTTTATCTCTAAGTTTTAGCAATTCTAAAAGCTGAAATTCTATCTTCTTTTCTTACTTTACTTCCTCACTTTTCTAATCACTCATAACTTATTTTTATCTCTAAGTTTTAGTAACTCTAAAAGCTGAAATTCTATCTTCTTTTCTTACTTCACTTCCTCACTTTTCTAAATACTTATCACTTCTTTTTATCTCTAAGTTTTAGTAACTTTAAAAGCTGTAATTCTATCTTCTTTTCTTACTTCACTTCCTCACTTTTCTAAATACTTATCACTTCTTTTTATCTCTAAGTTTTAGTAACTTTAAAAGCTGTAATTCTATCTTCTTTTCTTACTTCACTTCCTCACTTTTCTAAATACTTATTACTTCTTTTTATCTCTAAGTTTTAGTAATTCTAAAAGCTGAAATTCTATCTTCTTTTCTTACTTTACTTCCTCACTTTTCTAATCACTCATAACTTATTTTTATCTCTAAGTTTTAGTAACTCTAAAAGCTGAAATTCTATCTTCTTTTCTTACTTCACTTCCTCACTTTTCTAAATACTTATCACTTCTTTTTATCTCTAAGTTTTAGCAATTCTAAAAGCTGAAATTCTATCTTCTTTTCTTATTTTTCTTCCTCACTTTTCTAAATACTTATTACTTCTTTTTATCTCTAAGTTTTAGTAACTCTAAAAGCTGAAATTCTATCTTCTTTTCTTACTTCACTTCCTCACTTTTCTAAATACTCATAACTTCTCTTTTATCTCTAAGTTTTAGCAATTCTAAAAGCTGAAATTCTATCTTCTTTTCTAACTTTACTTCCTCACTTTTCTGAATACTCATAACTTCTTTTTATCTCTAAGTTTTAGTAATTCTAAATCTTAAATTCTATCTTCTTTTCTTACTTTACTTCCTCACTTTTCTTAATACTCATAACTTCTTTTTATCTCTAAGTTTTAGTAATTCTAAATCTGAAATTCTATCTTCTTTTCTTACTTCACTTCCTCACTTTTCTAAATACTCATAACTTCTTTTTATCTCTAAGTTTTAGTAATTCTAAAAGCTAAAATTCTATCTTCTTTTCTTACTTCACTTCCTCACTTTTCTAATCACTCATAACTTCTTTTTATCTCTAAGTTTTAGTAATTCTAAAAGCTGAAATTCTATCTTCTTTTCTTACTTTACTTCCTCACTTTTCTAAATACTTATCACTTCTTTTTATCTCTAAGTTTTAGCAATTCTAAAAGCTGAACTTCTATCTTCTTTCTTACTTTACTTCCTCACTTTTCTAAATACTTATCACTTCTTTTTATCTCTATATTTTAGTAATTCTAAAAGCTGAAATTCTATCTTCTTTTCTTACTTTACTTCCTCACTTTTCTAATCACTCATAACTTCTCTTTTATCTCTAAGTTTTAGTAATTCTAAATCTGAAATTCTATCTTCTTTTCTTACTTTACTTCCTCACTTTTCTAAATACTTATCACTTCTTTTTATCTCTAAGTTTTAGTAATTCTAAATCTGAAATTCTATCTTCTTTTCTTACTTTACTTCCTCACTTTTCTAATCACTCATAACTTCTCTTTTATCTCTAAGTTTTAGTAATTCTAAAAGCTGAACTTCTATCTTCTTTTCTTACTTTACTTCCTCACTTTTCTAATCACTCATAACTTATTTTTATCTCTAAGTTTTAGTAACTCTAAAAGCTGAAATTCTATCTTCTTTTCTTACTTTACTTCCTCACTTTTCTAAATACTCATAACTTCTTTTTATCTCTAAGTTTTAGTAATTCTAAATCTGAAATTCTATCTTCTTTTCTTACTTTACTTCCTCACTTTTTTAAATACTCATAACTTCTCTTTTATCTCTAAGTTTTAGTAATTCTAAAAGCTGAAATTCTATCTTCTTTTCTTACTTTACTTCCTCACTTTTCTAATCACTCATAACTTCTCTTTTATCTCTAAGTTTTAGTAATTCTAAATCTGAAATTCTATCTTCTTTTCTTACTTTACTTCCTCACTTTTCTAAATACTCATAACTTCTTTTTATCTCTAAGTTTTAGCAATTCTAAAAGCTGAAATTCTATCTTCTTTTCTAACTTTACTTCCTCACTTTTCTGAATACTCATAACTTCTTTTTATCTCTAAGTTTTAGTAATTCTAAATCTTAAATTCTATCTTCTTTTCTTACTTTACTTCCTCACTTTTCTTAATACTCATAACTTCTTTTTATCTCTAAGTTTTAGTAATTCTAAATCTGAAATTCTATCTTCTTTTCTTACTTTACTTCCTCACATTTCTAAATACTTATCACTTCTTTTTATCTCTAAGTTTTAGTAATTCTAAAAGCTAAAATTCTATCTTCTTTTCTTACTTCACTTCCTCACTTTTCTAATCACTCATAACTTCTTTTTATCTCTAAGTTTTAGTAATTCTAAAAGCTGAAATTCTATCTTCTTTTCTTACTTTACTTCCTCACTTTTCTAAATACTTATCACTTCTTTTTATCTCTAAGTTTTAGCAATTCTAAAAGCTGAACTTCTATCTTCTTTCTTACTTTACTTCCTCACTTTTCTAATCACTCATAACTTCTCTTTTATCTCTAAGTTTTAGTAACTCTAAAAGCTGAAATTCTATCTTCTTTTCTTACTTCACTTCCTCACTTTTCTAAATACTCATAACTTCTCTTTTATCTCTAAGTTTTAGTAATTCTAAATCTGAAATTCTATCTTCTTTTCTTACTTTACTTCCTCACTTTTCTAATCACTCATAACTTCTCTTTTATCTCTAAGTTTTAGTAACTCTAAAAGCTGAAATTCTATCTTCTTTTCTTACTTTACTTCCTCACTTTTCTAATCACTCATAACTTCTCTTTATCTCTAAGTTTTAGTAATTCTAAAAGCTGAAATTCTATCTTCTTTCTTACTTTACTTCCTCACTTTTCTAAATACTTATCACTTCTTTTTATCTCTATATTTTAGTAATTCTAAAAGCTGAAATTCTATCTTCTTTTCTTACTTTACTTCCTCACTTTTCTAATCACTCATAACTTCTCTTTTATCTCTAAGTTTTAGTAATTCTAAATCTGAAATTCTATCTTCTTTTCTTACTTTACTTCCTCACTTTTCTAAATACTCATAACTTCTCTTTTATCTCTAAGTTTTAGTAATTCTAAATCTGAAATTCTATCTTCTTTTCTTACTTTACTTCCTCACTTTTCTAATCACTCATAACTTCTCTTTTATCTCTAAGTTTTAGTAATTCTAAAAGCTGAACTTCTATCTTCTTTTCTTACTTTACTTCCTCACTTTTCTAATCACTCATAACTTATTTTTATCTCTAAGTTTTAGTAACTCTAAAAGCTGAAATTCTATCTTCTTTTCTTACTTTACTTCCTCACTTTTCTAAATACTCATAACTTCTCTTTTATCTCTAAGTTTTAGTAATTCTAAATCTGAAATTCTATCTTCTTTTCTTACTTTACTTCCTCACTTTTTTAAATACTCATAACTTCTCTTTTATCTCTAAGTTTTAGTAATTCTAAAAGCTGAAATTCTATCTTCTTTTCTTACTTTACTTCCTCACTTTTCTAATCACTCATAACTTCTCTTTTATCTCTAAGTTTTAGTAATTCTAAATCTGAAATTCTATCTTCTTTTCTTACTTTACTTCCTCACTTTTCTAAATACTCATAACTTCTTTTTATCTCTAAGTTTTAGCAATTCTAAAAGCTGAAATTCTATCTTCTTTTCTAACTTTACTTCCTCACTTTTCTGAATACTCATAACTTCTTTTTATCTCTAAGTTTTAGTAATTCTAAATCTTAAATTCTATCTTCTTTTCTTACTTTACTTCCTCACTTTTCTTAATACTCATAACTTCTTTTTATCTCTAAGTTTTAGTAATTCTAAATCTGAAATTCTATCTTCTTTTCTTACTTTACTTCCTCACATTTCTAAATACTTATCACTTCTTTTTATCTCTAAGTTTTAGTAATTCTAAAAGCTAAAATTCTATCTTCTTTTCTTACTTCACTTCCTCACTTTTCTAATCACTCATAACTTCTTTTTATCTCTAAGTTTTAGTAATTCTAAAAGCTGAAATTCTATCTTCTTTTCTTACTTTACTTCCTCACTTTTCTAAATACTTATCACTTCTTTTTATCTCTAAGTTTTAGCAATTCTAAAAGCTGAACTTCTATCTTCTTTCTTACTTTACTTCCTCACTTTTCTAAATACTTATCACTTCTTTTTATCTCTATATTTTAGTAATTCTAAAAGCTGAAATTCTATCTTCTTTTCTTACTTTACTTCCTCACTTTTCTAATCACTCATAACTTCTCTTTTATCTCTAAGTTTTAGTAACTCTAAAAGCTGAAATTCTATCTTCTTTTCTTACTTCACTTCCTCACTTTTCTAAATACTCATAACTTCTCTTTTATCTCTAAGTTTTAGTAATTCTAAATCTGAAATTCTATCTTCTTTTCTTACTTTACTTCCTCACTTTTCTAATCACTCATAACTTCTCTTTTATCTCTAAGTTTTAGTAATTCTAAAAGCTGAACTTCTATCTTCTTTTCTTACTTTACTTCCTCACTTTTCTAATCACTCATAACTTATTTTTATCTCTAAGTTTTAGTAACTCTAAAAGCTGAAATTCTATCTTCTTTTCTTACTTTACTTCCTCACTTTTCTAAATACTTATCACTTCTTTTTATCTCTAAGTTTTAGCAATTCTAAAAGCTGAACTTCTATCTTCTTTCTTACTTTACTTCCTCACTTTTCTAAATACTTATCACTTCTTTTTATCTCTATATTTTAGTAATTCTAAAAGCTGAAATTCTATCTTCTTTTCTTACTTTACTTCCTCACTTTTCTAATCACTCATAACTTCTCTTTTATCTCTAAGTTTTAGTAATTCTAAATCTGAAATTCTATCTTCTTTTCTTACTTTACTTCCTCACTTTTCTAAATACTCATAACTTCTCTTTTATCTCTAAGTTTTAGTAATTCTAAATCTGAAATTCTATCTTCTTTTCTTACTTTACTTCCTCACTTTTCTAATCACTCATAACTTCTCTTTTATCTCTAAGTTTTAGTAATTCTAAAAGCTGAAATTCTATCTTCTTTTCTAACTTTACTTCCTCACTTTTCTAATCACTCATAACTTATTTTTATCTCTAAGTTTTAGCAATTCTAAATCTGAAATTCTATCTTCTTTTCTTACTTTACTTCCTCACTTTTCTAATCACTCATAACTTCTCTTTTATCTCTAAGTTTTAGTAATTCTAAATCTGAAATTCTATCTTCTTTTCTTACTTTACTTCCTCACTTTTCTAATCACTCATAACTTCTTTTTATCTCTAAGTTTTAGCAATTCTAAAAGCTGAAATTCTATCTTCTTTTCTTACTTTACTTCCTCACTTTTCTAATCACTCATAACTTATTTTTATCTCTAAGTTTTAGTAACTCTAAAAGCTGAAATTCTATCTTCTTTTCTTACTTCACTTCCTCACTTTTCTAAATACTTATCACTTCTTTTTATCTCTAAGTTTTAGTAACTTTAAAAGCTGTAATTCTATCTTCTTTTCTTACTTCACTTCCTCACTTTTCTAAATACTTATTACTTCTTTTTATCTCTAAGTTTTAGTAATTCTAAAAGCTGAAATTCTATCTTCTTTTCTTACTTTACTTCCTCACTTTTCTAATCACTCATAACTTCTTTTTATCTCTAAGTTTTAGCAATTCTAAAAGCTGAAATTCTATCTTCTTTTCTTACTTTACTTCCTCACTTTTCTAATCACTCATAACTTATTTTTATCTCTAAGTTTTAGTAACTCTAAAAGCTGAACTTCTATCTTCTTTTCTTACTTTACTTCCTCACTTTTCTTAATACTCATAACTTCTCTTTTATCTCTAAGTTTTAGTAATTCTAAATCTGAAATTCTATCTTCTTTTCTTACTTTACTTCCTCACTTTTCTAATCACTCATAACTTATTTTTATCTCTAAGTTTTAGTAATTCTAAATCTGAAATTCTATCTTCTTTTCTTACTTTACTTCCTCACTTTTCTAATCACTCATAACTTATTTTTATCTCTAAGTTTTAGCAATTCTAAATCTGAAATTCTATCTTCTTTTCTTACTTTACTTCCTCACTTTTCTAATCACTCATAACTTCTCTTTTATCTCTAAGTTTTAGTAATTCTAAATCTGAAATTCTATCTTCTTTTCTTACTTTACTTCCTCACTTTTTTAATCACTCATAACTTCTTTTTATCTCTAAGTTTTAGCAATTCTAAAAGCTGAAATTCTATCTTCTTTTCTTACTTTACTTCCTCACTTTTCTAATCACTCATAACTTATTTTTATCTCTAAGTTTTAGCAATTCTAAAAGCTGAAATTCTATCTTCTTTTCTTACTTTACTTCCTCACTTTTCTAATCACTCATAACTTATTTTTATCTCTAAGTTTTAGTAATTCTAAATCTGAAATTCTATCTTCTTTTCTTACTTTACTTCCTCACTTTTCTAATCACTCATAACTTATTTTTATCTCTAAGTTTTAGCAATTCTAAATCTGAAATTCTATCTTCTTTTCTTACTTTACTTCCTCACTTTTCTAATCACTCATAACTTCTCTTTTATCTCTAAGTTTTAGTAATTCTAAATCTGAAATTCTATCTTCTTTTCTTACTTTACTTCCTCACTTTTCTAATCACTCATAACTTCTTTTTATCTCTAAGTTTTAGCAATTCTAAAAGCTGAAATTCTATCTTCTTTTCTTACTTTACTTCCTCACTTTTCTAATCACTCATAACTTATTTTTATCTCTAAGTTTTAGTAACTCTAAAAGCTGAAATTCTATCTTCTTTTCTTACTTCACTTCCTCACTTTTCTAATCACTCATAACTTCTTTTTATCTCTAAGTTTTAGTAATTCTAAAAGCTGAAATTCTATCTTCTTTTCTTACTTTACTTCCTCACTTTTCTAATCACTCATAACTTCTCTTTTATCTCTAAGTTTTAGTAATTCTAAATCTGAAATTCTATCTTCTTTTCTTACTTTACTTCCTCACTTTTCTAAATACTCATAACTTCTCTTTTATCTCTAAGTTTTAGTAATTCTAAATCTGAAATTCTATCTTCTTTTCTTACTTTACTTCCTCACTTTTCTAATCACTCATAACTTCTCTTTTATCTCTAAGTTTTAGTAATTCTAAAAGCTGAACTTCTATCTTCTTTTCTTACTTTACTTCCTCACTTTTCTAATCACTCATAACTTATTTTTATCTCTAAGTTTTAGTAACTCTAAAAGCTGAAATTCTATCTTCTTTTCTTACTTTACTTCCTCACTTTTCTAAATACTCATAACTTCTCTTTTATCTCTAAGTTTTAGTAATTCTAAATCTGAAATTCTATCTTCTTTTCTTACTTTACTTCCTCACTTTTTTAAATACTCATAACTTCTCTTTTATCTCTAAGTTTTAGTAATTCTAAAAGCTAAAATTCTATCTTCCTTTCTTACTTCACTTCCTCACTTTATTAATACTCATAACTTCTTTTTATCTCTAAGTTTTAGCAATTCTAAATCTGAACTTCTATCTTCTTTTCTTACTTTACTTCCTCACTTTTCTAAATACTCATAACTTCTTTTTATCTCTAAGTTTTAGCAATTCTAAAAGCTGAAATTCTATCTTCTTTTCTAACTTTACTTCCTCACTTTTCTGAATACTCATAACTTCTTTTTATCTCTAAGTTTTAGTAATTCTAAATCTTAAATTCTATCTTCTTTTCTTACTTTACTTCCTCACTTTTCTTAATACTCATAACTTCTTTTTATCTCTAAGTTTTAGTAATTCTAAATCTGAAATTCTATCTTCTTTTCTTACTTTACTTCCTCACTTTTCTTAATACTCATAACTTCTTTTTTATCTCTAAGTTTTAGTAATTCTAAAAGCTGAAATTCTATCTTCTTTTCTTACTTTACTTCCTCACTTTTCTAATCACTCATAACTTCTTTTTATCTCTAAGTTTTAGTAATTCTAAAAGCTGAAATTCTATCTTCTTTTCTTACTTTACTTCCTCACTTTTCTAAATACTTATCACTTCTTTTTATCTCTAAGTTTTAGCAATTCTAAAAGCTGAACTTCTATCTTCTTTCTTACTTTACTTCCTCACTTTTCTAAATACTTATCACTTCTTTTTATCTCTATATTTTAGTAATTCTAAAAGCTGAAATTCTATCTTCTTTTCTTACTTTACTTCCTCACTTTTCTAATCACTCATAACTTCTCTTTTATCTCTAAGTTTTAGTAATTCTAAATCTGAAATTCTATCTTCTTTTCTTACTTTACTTCCTCACTTTTCTAAATACTCATAACTTCTCTTTTATCTCTAAGTTTTAGTAATTCTAAATCTGAAATTCTATCTTCTTTTCTTACTTTACTTCCTCACTTTTCTAATCACTCATAACTTCTCTTTTATCTCTAAGTTTTAGTAATTCTAAAAGCTGAACTTCTATCTTCTTTTCTTACTTTACTTCCTCACTTTTCTAATCACTCATAACTTATTTTTATCTCTAAGTTTTAGTAACTCTAAAAGCTGAAATTCTATCTTCTTTTCTTACTTTACTTCCTCACTTTTCTAAATACTTATCACTTCTTTTTATCTCTAAGTTTTAGCAATTCTAAAAGCTGAACTTCTATCTTCTTTCTTACTTTACTTCCTCACTTTTCTAAATACTTATCACTTCTTTTTATCTCTATATTTTAGTAATTCTAAAAGCTGAAATTCTATCTTCTTTTCTTACTTTACTTCCTCACTTTTCTAATCACTCATAACTTCTCTTTTATCTCTAAGTTTTAGTAATTCTAAATCTGAAATTCTATCTTCTTTTCTTACTTTACTTCCTCACTTTTCTAAATACTCATAACTTCTCTTTTATCTCTAAGTTTTAGTAATTCTAAATCTGAAATTCTATCTTCTTTTCTTACTTTACTTCCTCACTTTTCTAATCACTCATAACTTCTCTTTTATCTCTAAGTTTTAGTAATTCTAAAAGCTGAAATTCTATCTTCTTTTCTAACTTTACTTCCTCACTTTTCTAATCACTCATAACTTATTTTTATCTCTAAGTTTTAGCAATTCTAAATCTGAAATTCTATCTTCTTTTCTTACTTTACTTCCTCACTTTTCTAATCACTCATAACTTCTCTTTTATCTCTAAGTTTTAGTAATTCTAAATCTGAAATTCTATCTTCTTTTCTTACTTTACTTCCTCACTTTTCTAATCACTCATAACTTCTTTTTATCTCTAAGTTTTAGCAATTCTAAAAGCTGAAATTCTATCTTCTTTTCTTACTTTACTTCCTCACTTTTCTAATCACTCATAACTTATTTTTATCTCTAAGTTTTAGTAACTCTAAAAGCTGAAATTCTATCTTCTTTTCTTACTTCACTTCCTCACTTTTCTAAATACTTATCACTTCTTTTTATCTCTAAGTTTTAGTAACTTTAAAAGCTGTAATTCTATCTTCTTTTCTTACTTCACTTCCTCACTTTTCTAAATACTTATTACTTCTTTTTATCTCTAAGTTTTAGTAATTCTAAAAGCTGAAATTCTATCTTCTTTTCTTACTTTACTTCCTCACTTTTCTAATCACTCATAACTTCTTTTTATCTCTAAGTTTTAGCAAATCTAAAAGCTGAAATTCTATCTTCTTTTCTTACTTTACTTCCTCACTTTTCTAATCACTCATAACTTATTTTTATCTCTAAGTTTTAGTAACTCTAAAAGCTGAACTTCTATCTTCTTTTCTTACTTTACTTCCTCACTTTTCTTAATACTCATAACTTCTCTTTTATCTCTAAGTTTTAGTAATTCTAAATCTGAAATTCTATCTTCTTTTCTTACTTTACTTCCTCACTTTTCTAATCACTCATAACTTATTTTTATCTCTAAGTTTTAGTAATTCTAAATCTGAAATTCTATCTTCTTTTCTTACTTTACTTCCTCACTTTTCTAATCACTCATAACTTATTTTTATCTCTAAGTTTTAGCAATTCTAAATCTGAAATTCTATCTTCTTTTCTTACTTTACTTCCTCACTTTTCTAATCACTCATAACTTCTCTTTTATCTCTAAGTTTTAGTAATTCAAAATCTGAAATTCTATCTTCTTTTCTTACTTTACTTCCTCACTTTTCTAATCACTCATAACTTCTTTTTATCTCTAAGTTTTAGCAATTCTAAAAGCTGAAATTCTATCTTCTTTTCTTACTTTACTTCCTCACTTTTCTAATCACTCATAACTTATTTTTATCTCTAAGTTTTAGTAACTCTAAAAGCTGAAATTCTATCTTCTTTTCTTACTTCACTTCCTCACTTTTCTAATCACTCATAACTTCTTTTTATCTCTAAGTTTTAGTAATTCTAAAAGCTGAAATTCTATCTTCTTTTCTTACTTTACTTCCTCACTTTTCTAAGTACTTATCACTTCTTTTTATCTCTAAGTTTTAGCAATTCTAAAAGCTGAAATTCTTTCTTCTTTTCTTACTTCACTTCCTCACTTTTCTAAATACTCATAACTTCTCTTTTATCTCTAAGTTTTAGCAATTCTAAAAGCTGTAATTCTATCTTCTTTTCTTACTTTACTTCCTCACTTTTCTAAATACTTATTACTTCTTTTTATCTCTAAGTTTTAGTAATTCTAAAGCTGAAATTCTATCTTCTTTTCTTACTTTACTTCCTCACTTTTCTAATCACTCATAACTTCTTTTTATCTCTAAGTTTTAGTAATTCTAAAAGCTGAAATTCTATCTTCTTTTCTTACTTTACTTCCTCACTTTTCTTAATACTCATAACTTCTTTTTATCTCTAAGTTTTAGCAATTCTAAATCTGAAATTCTATCTTCCTTTCTTACTTTACTTCCTCACTTTTCTAAATACTTATCACTTCTTTTTATCTCTAAGTTTTAGTAATTCTAAAAGCTAAAATTCTATCTTTTTTTCTTACTTTACTTCCTCACTTTTCTAAATACTTATCACTTCTTTTTATCTCTAAGTTTTAGTAACTCTAAAATCTGAAATTCTATCTTCTTTTCTTACTTCACTTCCTCACTTTTCTAAATACTCATAACTTCTCTTTTATCTCTAAGTTTTAGCAATTCTAAAAGCTGTAATTCTATCTTCTTTTCTTACTTTACTTCCTCACTTTTCTAAATACTTATAACTTCTCTTTTATCTCTAAGTTTTAGCAATTCTAAATCTGAAATTCTATCTTCTTTTCTTACTTCACTTCCTCACTTTTCTAAATACTCATAACTTCTCTTTTATCTCTAAGTTTTAGTAATTCTAAAGCTGAAATTCTATCTTCTTTTCTTAATTTACTTCCTCACTTTTCTAAGTACTTATCACTTCTTTTTATCTCTAAGTTTTAGTAATTCTATATCTGAAATTCTATCTTCTTTTCTTACTTTACTTCCTCACTTTTCTAAATACTTATAACTTCTCTTTTATCTCTAAGTTTTAGTATTTCTAAAAGCTGTAATTCTATCTTCTTTTCTTACTTTACTTCCTCACTTTTCTAAGTACTTATCACTTCTTTTTATCTCTAAGTTTTAGTAATTCTATATCTGAAATTCTATCTTCTTTTCTTACTTTACTTCCTCACTTTTCTAAATACTTATCACTTCTTTTTATCTCTAAGTTTTAGTAATTCTATATCTGAAATTCTATCTTCTTTTCTTACTTTACTTCCTCACTTTTCTAATCACTCATAACTTCTCTTTTATCTCTAAGTTTTAGTAACTCTAAAAGCTGAACTTCTATCTTCTTTTCTTACTTTACTTCCTCACTTTTCTTAATACTCATAACTTCTCTTTTATCTCTAAGTTTTAGTAATTCTAAATCTGAAATTCTATCTTCTTTTCTTACTTTACTTCCTCACTTTTCTTAATCACTCATAACTTCTCTTTTATCTCTAAGTTTTAGTACTTCTAAAAGCTGAACTTCTATCTTCTTTTCTTACTTTACTTCCTCACTTTTCTTAATACTCATAACTTCTTTTTTATCTCTAAGTTTTAGTAATTCTAAAAGCTGAAATTCTATCTTCTTTTCTTACTTTACTTCCTCACTTTTCTAATCACTCATAACTTCTTTTTATCTCTAAGTTTTAGTAATTCTAAATCTGAAAGTCTATCTTCTTTTCTAACTTTACTTCCTCACTTTTCTGAATACTCATAACTTCTTTTTATCTCTAAGTTTTAGTAATTCTAAATCTGAAATTCTATCTTCTTTTCTTACTTTACTTCCTCACATTTCTAAATACTCATAACTTCTCTTTTATCTCTAAGTTTTAGTAACTCTAAAAGCTGAAATTCTATCTTCTTTTCTTACTTCACTTCCTCACTTTTCTAAATACTTATCACTTCTTTTTATCTCTAAGTTTTAGTAACTTTAAAAGCTGTAATTCTATCTTCTTTTCTTACTTTACTTCCTCACTTTTCTAATCACTCATAACTTATTTTTATCTCTAAGTTTTAGTAATTCTAAATCTGAAATTCTATCTTCTTTTCTTACTTTACTTCCTCACTTTTCTTAATACTCATAACTTCTCTTTTATCTCTAAGTTTTAGTAATTCTAAAAGCTGAAATTCTATCTTCTTTTCTTACTTTACTTCCTCACTTTTCTAATCACTCATAACTTCTTTTTATCTCTAAGTTTTAGCAATTCTAAAAGCTGAAATTCTATCTTCTTTTCTTACTTTACTTCCTCACTTTTCTTAATACTCATAACTTCTTTTTTATCTCTAAGTTTTAGCAATTCTAAATCTGAAATTCTATCTTCTTTTCTTACTTTACTTCCTCACTTTTCTTAATACTCATAACTTCTTTTTTATCTCTAAGTTTTAGTAATTCTAAAAGCTGAAATTCTATCTTCTTTTCTTACTTTACTTCCTCACTTTTCTAATCACTCATAACTTCTTTTTATCTCTAAGTTTTAGCAATTCTAAAAGCTGAAATTCTATCTTCTTTTCTTACTTTACTTCCTCACTTTTATTAATACTCATAACTTCTTTTTATCTCTAAGTTTTAGTAATACTAAATCTGAAATTCTATCTTCTTTTCTTACTTTACTTCCTCACATTTCTAAATACTCATAACTTCTCTTTTATCTCTAAGTTTTAGTAATTCTAAAAGCTAAAATTCTATCTTCTTTTCTTACTTTACTTCCTCACTTTTCTAAATACTCATAACTTCTCTTTTATCTCTAAGTTTTAGTAATTCTAAATCTGAAATTCTATCTTCTTTTCTTACTTTACTTCCTCACTTTTCTAATCACTCATAACTTCTTTTTATCTCTAAGTTTTAGTAATTCTAAAAGCTGAACTTCTATCTTCTTTTCTTACTTTACTTCCTCACTTTTCTAATCACTCATAACTTATTTTTATCTCTAAGTTTTAGCAATTCTAAATCTGAAATTCTATCTTCTTTTCTTACTTCACTTCCTCACTTTTCTAAATACTCATAACTTCTCTTTTATCTCTAAGTTTTAGCAATTCTAAATCTGAAATTCTATCTTCTTTTCTTACTTTACTTCCTCACTTTTCTAATCACTCATAACTTATTTTTATCTCTAAGTTTTAGCAATTCTAAATCTGAAATTCTATCTTCTTTTCTTACTTTACTTCCTCACTTTTCTAATCACTCATAACTTATTTTTATCTCTAAGTTTTAGTAACTCTAAAAGCTGAAATTCTATCTTCTTTTCTTACTTTACTTCCTCACTTTTCTAAATACTTATCACTTCTTTTTATCTCTAAGTTTTAGTAACTCTAAAAGCTGAAATTCTATCTTCTTTTCTTACTTTTCTTCCTCACTTTTCTAAATACTTATTACTTCTTTTTATCTCTAAGTTTTAGTAATTCTAAATCTGAAATTCTATCTTCTTTTCTTACTTCACTTCCTCACTTTTCTAAATACTCATAACTTCTTTTTATCTCTAAGTTTTAGTAATTCTAAAAGCTGTAATTCTATCTTCTTTTCTTACTTTACTTCCTCACTTTTCTAAATACTCATAACTTCTCTTTTATCTCTAAGTTTTAGTAATTCTAAATCTGAAATTCTATCTTCTTTTCTTACTTTACTTCCTCACTTTTCTAAATACTCATAACTTCTTTTTATCTCTAAGTTTTAGCAATTCTAAAAGCTGAAATTCTATCTTCTTTTCTTACTTTACTTCCTCACTTTTCTAATCACTCATAACTTATTTTTATCTCTAAGTTTTAGTAACTCTAAAAGCTGAAATTCTATCTTCTTTTCTTACTTTACTTCCTCACTTTTCTTAATACTCATAACTTCTCTTTTATCTCTAAGTTTTAGTAATTCTAAATCTGAAATTCTATCTTCTTTTCTTACTTTACTTCCTCACTTTTCTAAATACTTATTACTTCTTTTTATCTCTAAGTTTTAGTAATTCTAAAGCTGAAATTCTATCTTCTTTTCTTACTTTACTTCCTCACTTTTTTAAATACTCATAACTTCTTTTTATCTCTAAGTTTTAGTAATTCTAAAAGCTAAAATTCTATCTTCCTTTCTTACTTCACTTCCTCACTTTATTAATACTCATAACTTCTTTTTATCTCTAAGTTTTAGCAATTCTAAATCTGAACTTCTATCTTCTTTTCTTACTTTACTTCCTCACTTTTCTAAATACTCATAACTTCTCTTTTATCTCTAAGTTTTAGCAATTCTAAAAGCTAAAATTCTATCTTTTTTTCTTACTTTACTTCCTCACTTTTCTAAATACTTATCACTTCTTTTTATCTCTAAGTTTTAGTAACTCTAAAAGCTGAAATTCTATCTTCTTTTCTTACTTCACTTCCTCACTTTTTTAAATACTCATAACTTCTTTTTATCTCTAAGTTTTAGCAATTCCAAATCTGAAATTCTATCTTCTTTTCTTACTTTACTTCCTCACTTTTCTAAATACTTATCACTTCTTTTTATCTCTAAGTTTTAGTAATTCTAAATCTGAAATTCTATCTTCTTTTCTTACTTTACTTCCTCACATTTCTAAATACTCATAACTTCTCTTTTATCTCTAAGTTTTAGTAATTCTAAAAGCTAAAATTCTATCTTCTTTTCTTACTTTACTTCCTCACTTTTCTAAATACTTATCACTTCTTTTTATCTCTAAGTTTTAGCAATTCTAAATCTGAAATTCTATCTTCTTTTCTTACTTTACTTCCTCACATTTCTAAATACTCATAACTTCTCTTTTATCTCTAAGTTTTAGTACTTCTAAAAGCTGAACTTCTATCTTCTTTTCTTACTTTACTTCCTCACTTTTCTTAATACTCATAACTTCTTTTTTATCTCTAAGTTTTAGTAATTCTAAAAGCTGAAATTCTATCTTCTTTTCTTACTTTACTTCCTCACTTTTCTAATCACTCATAACTTCTTTTTATCTCTAAGTTTTAGTAATTCTAAAAGCTAAAATTCTATCTTCTTTTCTTACTTTACTTCCTCACTTTTCTAAATACTTATCACTTCTTTTTATCTCTAAGTTTTAGTACTTCTAAAAGCTGAAATTCTATCTTCTTTTCTTACTTTACTTCCTCACTTTTCTAAATACTTATCACTTCTTTTTATCTCTAAGTTTTAGTACTTCTAAAAGCTGAAATTCTATCTTCTTTTCTTACTTTACTTCCTCACATTTCTAAATACTCATAACTTCTCTTTTATCTCTAAGTTTTAGTAACTCTAAATCAGAAATTCTATCTTTTTTTCTTACTTTACTTCCTCACTTTTCTAAATACTTATCACTTCTTTTTATCTCTAAGTTTTAGTAACTCTAAAAGCTGAAATTCTATCTTCTTTTCTTACTTTACTTCCTCACTTTTCTAAATACTCATAACTTCTCTTTTATCTCTAAGTTTTAGTAATTCTAAATCTGAAATTCTATCTTCTTTTCTTACTTTACTTCCTCACTTTTCTAAATACTCATAACTTATTTTTATCTCTAAGTTTTAGCAATTCTAAATCTGAAATTCTATCTTCTTTTCTTACTTCACTTCCTCACTTTTCTAAATACTCATAACTTCTCTTTTATCTCTAAGTTTTAGCAATTCTAAATCTGAAATTCTATCTTCTTTTCTTACTTTACTTCCTCACTTTTCTAATCACTCATAACTTATTTTTATCTCTAAGTTTTAGCAATTCTAAATCTGAAATTCTATCTTCTTTTCTTACTTTACTTCCTCACTTTTCTAATCACTCATAACTTATTTTTATCTCTAAGTTTTAGTAACTCTAAAAGCTGAAATTCTATCTTCTTTTCTTACTTTACTTCCTCACTTTTCTAAATACTTATCACTTCTTTTTATCTCTAAGTTTTAGTAACTCTAAAAGCTGAAATTCTATCTTCTTTTCTTACTTTTCTTCCTCACTTTTCTAAATACTTATTACTTCTTTTTATCTCTAAGTTTTAGTAATTCTAAATCTGAAATTCTATCTTCTTTTCTTACTTCACTTCCTCACTTTTCTAAATACTCATAACTTCTTTTTATCTCTAAGTTTTAGTAATTCTAAAAGCTGTAATTCTATCTTCTTTTCTTACTTTACTTCCTCACTTTTCTAAATACTCATAACTTCTCTTTTATCTCTAAGTTTTAGTAATTCTAAATCTGAAATTCTATCTTCTTTTCTTACTTTACTTCCTCACTTTTCTAAATACTCATAACTTCTTTTTATCTCTAAGTTTTAGCAATTCTAAAAGCTGAAATTCTATCTTCTTTTCTTACTTTACTTCCTCACTTTTCTAATCACTCATAACTTATTTTTATCTCTAAGTTTTAGTAACTCTAAAAGCTGAAATTCTATCTTCTTTTCTTACTTTACTTCCTCACTTTTCTTAATACTCATAACTTCTCTTTTATCTCTAAGTTTTAGTAATTCTAAATCTGAAATTCTATCTTCTTTTCTTACTTTACTTCCTCACTTTTCTAAATACTTATTACTTCTTTTTATCTCTAAGTTTTAGTAATTCTAAAGCTGAAATTCTATCTTCTTTTCTTACTTTACTTCCTCACTTTTTTAAATACTCATAACTTCTTTTTATCTCTAAGTTTTAGTAATTCTAAAAGCTAAAATTCTATCTTCCTTTCTTACTTCACTTCCTCACTTTATTAATACTCATAACTTCTTTTTATCTCTAAGTTTTAGCAATTCTAAATCTGAACTTCTATCTTCTTTTCTTACTTTACTTCCTCACTTTTCTAAATACTCATAACTTATTTTTATCTCTAAGTTTTAGCAATTCTAAATCTGAAATTCTATCTTCTTTTCTTACTTTACTTCCTCACTTTTCTAAATACTTATCACTTCTTTTTATCTCTAAGTTTTAGTAACTCTAAAAGCTGAAATTCTATCTTCTTTTCTTACTTCACTTCCTCACTTTTTTAAATACTCATAACTTCTTTTTATCTCTAAGTTTTAGCAATTCCAAATCTGAAATTCTATCTTCTTTTCTTACTTTACTTCCTCACTTTTCTAAATACTTATCACTTCTTTTTATCTCTAAGTTTTAGTAATTCTAAATCTGAAATTCTATCTTCTTTCTTACTTACTTCCTCACATTTCTAAATACTCATAACTTCTCTTTTATCTCTAAGTTTTAGTAATTCTAAAAACTAAAATTCTATCTTCTTTTCTTACTTTACTTCCTCACTTTTCTAAATACTTATCACTTCTTTTTATCTCTAAGTTTTAGCAATTCTAAATCTGAAATTCTATCTTCTTTTCTTACTTTACTTCCTCACATTTCTAAATACTCATAACTTCTCTTTTATCTCTAAGTTTTAGTACTTCTAAAAGCTGAACTTCTATCTTCTTTTCTTACTTTACTTCCTCACTTTTCTTAATACTCATAACTTCTTTTTTATCTCTAAGTTTTAGTAATTCTAAAAGCTGAAATTCTATCTTCTTTCTTACTTTACTTCCTCACTTTTCTAATCACTCATAACTTCTTTTTATCTCTAAGTTTTAGTAATTCTAAAAGCTAAAATTCTATCTTCTTTTCTTACTTTACTTCCTCACTTTTCTAAATACTTATCACTTCTTTTTATCTCTAAGTTTTAGTACTTCTAAAAGCTGAAATTCTATCTTCTTTTCTTACTTTACTTCCTCACTTTTCTAAATACTTATCACTTCTTTTTATCTCTAAGTTTTAGTACTTCTAAAAGCTGAAATTCTATCTTCTTTTCTTACTTTACTTCCTCACATTTCTAAATACTCATAACTTCTCTTTTATCTCTAAGTTTTAGTAACTCTAAATCAGAAATTCTATCTTTTTTTCTTACTTTACTTCCTCACTTTTCTAAATACTTATCACTTCTTTTTATCTCTAAGTTTTAGCAATTCTAAATCTGAAATTCTATCTTCTTTTCTTACTTTACTTCCCTCACATTTCTAAATACTCATAACTTCTCTTTTATCTCTAAGTTTTAGTACTTCTAAAAGCTGAACTTCTATCTTCTTTTCTTACTTTACTTCCTCACTTTTCTTAATACTCATAACTTCTTTTTTATCTCTAAGTTTTAGTAATTCTAAAAGCTAAAATTCTATCTTCTTTTCTTACTTTACTTCCTCACTTTTCTAATCACTCATAACTTCTCTTTTATCTCTAAGTTTTAGTAATTCCCAAAAGCTGTAATTCTATCTTCTTTTCTTACTTTACTTCCTCACTTTTCTAAGTACTTATCACTTCTTTTTATCTCTAAGTTTTAGTAATTCTATATCTGAAATTCTATCTTCTTTTCTTACTTTACTTCCTCACTTTTCTAAATACTTATAACTTCTCTTTTATATCTAAGTTTTAGTAATTCTAAAAGCTGAACTTCTATCTTCTTTTCTTACTTTACTTCCTCACTTTTCTAAATACTTATCACTTCTTTTTATCTCTAAGTTTTAGTAATTCTAAAAGCTGAAATTCTATCTTCTTTTCTTACTTTACTTCCTCACTTTTCTAATCACTCATAACTTCTCTTTTATATCTAAGTTTTAGTAATTCTAAATCTGAAATTCTATCTTCTTTTCTTACTTCACTTCCTCACTTTTCTAAATACTCATAACTTCTCTTTTATCTCTAAGTTTTAGCAATTCTAAAAGCTGTAATTCTATCTTCTTTTCTTAATTTACTTCCTCACTTTTCTAAGTACTTATCACTTCTTTTTATCTCTAAGTTTTAGTAATTCTATATCTGAAATTCTATCTTCTTTTCTTACTTTACTTCCTCACTTTTCTAAATACTTATAACTTCTCTTTTATCTCTAAGTTTTAGTACTTCTAAAAGCTGAACTTCTATCTTCTTTTCTTACTTTACTTCCTCACTTTTCTTAATACTCATAACTTCTTTTTTATCTCTAAGTTTTAGTAATTCTAAAAGCTGAAATTCTATCTTCTTTTCTTACTTTACTTCCTCACTTTTCTAAATACTCATAACTTCTCTTTTATCTCTAAGTTTTAGTAATTCTAAATCTGAAAGTCTATCTTCTTTTCTTACTTTACTTCCTCACTTTTCTTAATACTCATAACTTCTTTTTATCTCTAAGTTTTAGTAATTCTAAATCTGAAATTCTATCTTCTTTTCTTACTTTACTTCCTCACTTTTCTAAATACTTATCACTTGTTTTTATCTCTAAGTTTTAGTAATTCTAAATCTGAAATTCTATCTTCTTTTCTTACTTTACTTCCTCACTTTTCTTAATCACTCATAACTTCTCTTTTATCTCTAAGTTTTAGTACTTCTAAAAGCTGAACTTCTATCTTCTTTTCTTACTTTACTTCCTCACTTTTCTTAATACTCATAACTTCTTTTTTATCTCTAAGTTTTAGTAATTCTAAATCTGAAATTCTATCTTCTTTTCTTACTTTACTTCCTCACTTTTCTAATCACTCATAACTTCTCTTTTATCTCTAAGTTTAGTACTTCTAAAAGCTGAACTTCTATCTTCTTTTCTTACTTTACTTCCTCACTTTTCTAAATACTCATAACTTCTTTTTATCTCTAAGTTTTAGTAATTCTAAATCTGAAATTCTATCTTCTTTTCTTACTTTACTTCCTCACATTTCTAAATACTCATAACTTCTCTTTTATCTCTAAGTTTTAGTAATTCTAAAAGCTGAAATTCTATCTTCTTTTCTTACTTTACTTCCTCACTTTTCTAAATACTTATCACTTCTTTTTATCTCTAAGTTTTAGTAATTCTAAATCTGAAATTCTATCTTCTTTTCTTACTTTACTTCCTCACTTTTTCTAAATACTTATCACTTCTTTTTATCTCTAAGTTTTAGTAATTCTAAATCTGAAAGTCTATCTTCTTTCTTACTTCACTTCCTCACTTTTCTAAATACTTATCACTTCTTTTTATCTCTAAGTTTTAGTAATTCTAAATCTGAAATTCTATCTTCTTTTCTTACTTTACTTCCTCACTTTTCTAATCACTCATAACTTCTTTTTATCTCTAAGTTTTAGTAATTCTAAAAGCTAAAATTCTATCTTCTTTTCTTACTTTACTTCCTCACTTTTCTAAATACTTATCACTTCTTTTTATCTCTAAGTTTTAGCAATTCTAAATCTGAAATTCTATCTTCTTTTCTTACTTTACTTCCTCACTTTTCTTAATCACTCATAACTTCTCTTTTATCTCTAAGTTTTAGTAATTCTAAAAGCTAAAATTCTATCTTCTTTTCTTACTTTACTTCCTCACTTTTCTAAATACTTATCACTTCTTTTTATCTCTAAGTTTTAGCAATTCTAAAAGCTGAAATTCTATCTTCTTTTCTTACTTTACTTCCTCACTTTTCTAATCACTCATAACTTCTTTTTATCTCTAAGTTTTAGTAATTCTAAATCTGAAAGTCTATCTTCTTTTCTTACTTTACTTCCTCACTTTTCTAAATACTCATAACTTCTTTTTATCTCTAAGTTTTTGCAATTCTAAATCTGAAATTCTATCTTCTTTTCTTACTTTACTTCCTCACTTTTCTAAATACTTATCACTTCTTTTTATCTCTAAGTTTTAGTAATTCTAAATCTGAAATTCTATCTTCTTTTCTTACTTTACTTCCTCACATTTCTAAATACTCATAACTTCTCTTTTATCTCTAAGTTTTAGTAATTCTAAAAGCTAAAATTCTATCTTCTTTTCTTACTTTACTTCCTCACTTTTCTAAATACTTATCACTTCTTTTTATCTCTAAGTTTTAGCAATTCTAAATCTGAAATTCTATCTTCTTTTCTTACTTTACTTCCTCACATTTCTAAATACTCATAACTTCTCTTTTATCTCTAAGTTTTAGTACTTCTAAAAGCTGAACTTCTATCTTCTTTTCTTACTTTACTTCCTCACTTTTCTTAATACTCATAACTTCTTTTTTATCTCTAAGTTTTAGTAATTCTAAAAGCTGAAATTCTATCTTCTTTCTTACTTTACTTCCTCACTTTTCTAATCACTCATAACTTCTTTTTATCTCTAAGTTTTAGTAATTCTAAAAGCTAAAATTCTATCTTCTTTTCTTACTTTACTTCCTCACTTTTCTAAATACTTATCACTTCTTTTTATCTCTAAGTTTTAGCAATTCTAAATCTGAAATTCTATCTTCTTTTCTTACTTTACTTCCTCACTTTTCTAATCACTCATAACTTCTTTTTATCTCTAAGTTTTAGTAATTCTAAATCTGAAAGTCTATCTTCTTTTCTTACTTTACTTCCTCACTTTTCTAAATACTCATAACTTCTTTTTATCTCTAAGTTTTAGTAATTCTAAATCTGAAATTCTATCTTCTTTTCTTACTTTACTTCCTCACTTTTCTAATCACTCATAACTTCTTTTTATCTCTAAGTTTTAGTAATTCTAAAAGCTGAAATTCTATCTTCTTTTCTTACTTTACTTCCTCACTTTTCTAAATACTTATCACTTCTTTTTATCTCTAAGTTTTAGTAATTCTAAAA
Source organism: Loxodes magnus (assembly GCA_946699065.1). Lineage (NCBI taxonomy): Eukaryota > Ciliophora > Karyorelictea > Loxodida > Loxodidae > Loxodes > Loxodes magnus. The sequence continues at coordinate 101,197 of CAMPDV010001075.1, forward strand.
GCTGAAATTCTATCTTCTTTTCTTACTTTACTTCCTCACATTTCTAAATACTCATAACTTCTCTTTTATCTCTAAGTTTTAGTAACTCTAAATCAGAAATTCTATCTTTTTTTCTTACTTTACTTCCTCACTTTTCTAAATACTTATCACTTCTTTTTATCTCTAAGTTTTAGTAACTCTAAAAGCTGAAATTCTATCTTCTTTTCTTACTTACTTCCTCACATTTCTAAATACTCATAACTTCTTTTTATCTCTAAGTTTTAGTAATTCTAAATCTGAAATTCTATCTTCTTTTCTTACTTTACTTCCTCACATTTCTAAATACTCATAACTTCTCTTTTATCTCTAAGTTTTAGTAATTCTAAAAGCTAAAATTCTATCTTCTTTTCTTACTTTACTTCCTCACTTTTCTAATCACTCATAACTTCTCTTTTATCTCTAAGTTTTAGTAATTCCAAAAGCTGTAATTCTATCTTCTTTTCTTACTTTACTTCCTCACTTTTCTAAGTACTTATCACTTCTTTTTATCTCTAAGTTTTAGTAATTCTATATCTGAAATTCTATCTTCTTTTCTTACTTTACTTCCTCACTTTTCTAAATACTTATAACTTCTCTTTTATATCTAAGTTTTAGTAATTCTAAAAGCTGAACTTCTATCTTCTTTTCTTACTTTACTTCCTCACTTTTCTAAATACTTATCACTTCTTTTTATCTCTAAGTTTTAGTAATTCTAAAAGCTGAAATTCTATCTTCTTTTCTTACTTTACTTCCTCACTTTTCTAATCACTCATAACTTCTCTTTTATATCTAAGTTTTAGTAATTCTAAATCTGAAATTCTATCTTCTTTTCTTACTTTACTTCCTCACTTTTCTAAATACTCATAACTTATTTTTATCTCTAAGTGTTAGTAACTCTAAAAGCTGAAATTCTATCTTCTTTTCTTACTTTACTTCCTCACTTTTCTAAATACTTATCACTTCTTTTTATCTCTAAGTTTTAGTAATTCTAAATCTGAAATTCTATCTTCTTTTCTTACTTTACTTCCTCACTTTTCTAATCACTCATAACTTCTCTTTTATCTCTAAGTTTTAGTAATTCTAAATCTGAAATTCTATCTTCTTTTCTTACTTTACTTCCTCACTTTTCTAAATACTCATAACTTCTCTTTTATCTCTAAGTTTTAGTAATTCTAAATCTGAAATTCTATCTTCTTTTCTTACTTTACTTCCTCACTTTTCTTAATCACTCATAACTTCTCTTTTATCTCTAAGTTTTAGTACTTCTAAAAGCTGAACTTCTATCTTCTTTTCTTACTTTACTTCCTCACTTTTCTTAATACTCATAACTTCTTTTTTATCTCTAAGTTTTAGTAATTCTAAAAGCTGAAATTCTATCTTCTTTTCTTACTTTACTTCCTCACTTTTCTAAATACTTATCACTTCTTTTTATCTCTAAGTTTTAGTAATTCTAAATCTGAAATTCTATCTTCTTTTCTTACTTTACTTCCTCACTTTTCTAATCACTCATAACTTCTCTTTTATCTCTAAGTTTTAGTAATTCTAAAAGCTGAACTTCTATCTTCTTTTCTTACTTTACTTCCTCACTTTTCTAATCACTCATAACTTCTTTTTATCTCTAAGTTTTAGTAATTCTAAATCTGAAAGTCTATCTTCTTTTCTTACTTTACTTCCTCACTTTTCTAATCACTCATAACTTCTTTTTATCTCTAAGTTTTAGTAATTCTAAATCTGAAAGTCTATCTTCTTTTCTTACTTTACTTCCTCACTTTTCTTAATCACTCATAACTTCTCTTTTATCTCTAAGTTTTAGTACTTCTAAAAGCTGAACTTCTATCTTCTTTTCTTACTTTACTTCCTCACTTTTCTTAATACTCATAACTTCTTTTTTATCTCTAAGTTTTAGTAATTCTAAAAGCTGAAATTCTATCTTCTTTTCTTACTTTACTTCCTCACTTTTCTAATCACTCATAACTTCTTTTTATCTCTAAGTTTTAGTAATTCTAAATCTGAAAGTCTATCTTCTTTTCTTACTTTACTTCCTCACTTTTCTTAATACTCATAACTTCTTTTTATCTCTAAGTTTTAGTAATTCTAAATCTGAAATTCTATCTTCTTTTCTTACTTTACTTCCTCACATTTCTAAATACTCATAACTTCTCTTTTATCTCTAAGTTTTAGTAATTCTAAATCTGAAATTCTATCTTCTTTTCTTACTTTACTTCCTCACTTTTCTAAATACTTATCACTTCTCTTTTATCTCTAAGTTTTAGCAATTCTAAATCTGAAATTCTATCTTCTTTTCTTACTTTACTTCCTCACTTTTCTTAATCACTCATAACTTCTCTTTTATCTCTAAGTTTTAGTACTTCTAAAAGCTGAACTTCTATCTTCTTTTCTTACTTTACTTCCTCACTTTTCTAAGTACTTATCACTTCTTTTTATCTCTAAGTTTTAGTAATTCTATATCTGAAATTCTATCTTCTTTTCTTACTTTACTTCCTCACTTTTCTAAATACTTATAACTTCTTTTTATCTCTAAGTTTTAGTAATTCTAAATCTGAAAGTCTATCTTCTTTTCTTACTTTACTTCCTCACTTTTCTAAATACTTATCACTTCTTTTTATCTCTAAGTTTTAGTAATTCTAAAAGCTGAAATTCTATCTTCTTTTCTTACTTTACTTCCTCACTTTTCTTAATACTCATAACTTCTTTTTTATCTCTAAGTTTTAGTAATTCTAAAAGCTGAAATTCTATCTTCTTTTCTTACTTTACTTCCTCACTTTTCTAAATACTTATCACTTCTTTTTATCTCTAAGTTTTAGTAATTCTAAATCTGAAATTCTATCTTCTTTTCTTACTTTACTTCCTCACTTTTCTAATCACTCATAACTTCTTTTTATCTCTAAGTTTTAGCAATTCTAAAGCTAAAATTCTATCTTCTTTTCTTACTTTACTTCCTCACTTTTCTAATCACTCATAACTTCTTTTTATCTCTAAGTTTTAGTAATTCTAAATCTGAAAGTCTATCTTCTTTTCTTACTTTACTTCCTCACTTTTCTAAATACTTATCACTTCTCTTTTATCTCTAAGTTTTAGTAATTCTAAATCTGAAATTCTATCTTCTTTTCTTACTTTACTTCCTCACTTTTCTTAATCACTCATAACTTCTCTTTTATCTCTAAGTTTTAGTACTTCTAAAAGCTGAACTTCTATCTTCTTTTCTTACTTTACTTCCTCACTTTTCTAAATACTTATCACTTCTCTTTTATCTCTAAGTTTTAGTACTTCTAAAAGCTGAACTTCTATCTTCTTTTCTTACTTTACTTCCTCACTTTTCTTAATACTCATAACTTCTTTTTTATCTCTAAGTTTTAGTAATTCTAAAAGCTGAAATTCTATCTTCTTTTCTTACTTTACTTCCTCACTTTTCTAAATACTTATCACTTCTTTTTATCTCTAAGTTTTAGTAATTCTAAATCTGAAATTCTATCTTCTTTTCTTACTTTACTTCCTCACTTTTCTAATCACTCATAACTTCTCTTTTATCTCTAAGTTTTAGTAATTCTAAAAGCTGAACTTCTATCTTCTTTTCTTACTTTACTTCCTCACTTTTCTAATCACTCATAACTTATTTTTATCTCTAAGTTTTAGTAATTCTAAATCTGAAATTCTATCTTCTTTTCTTACTTTACTTCCTCACTTTTCTAATCACTCATAACTTCTTTTTATCTCTAAGTTTTAGTAATTCTAAATCTGAAATTCTATCTTCTTTTCTTACTTTACTTCCTCACTTTTCTTAATCACTCATAACTTCTCTTTTATCTCTAAGTTTTAGTACTTCTAAAAGCTGAACTTCTATCTTCTTTTCTTACTTTACTTCCTCACTTTTCTTAATACTCATAACTTCTTTTTTATCTCTAAGTTTTAGTAATTCTAAAAGCTGAAATTCTATCTTCTTTTCTTACTTTACTTCCTCACTTTTCTAATCACTCATAACTTCTTTTTATCTCTAAGTTTTAGTAATTCTAAATCTGAAAGTCTATCTTCTTTTCTTACTTTACTTCCTCACTTTTCTTAATACTCATAACTTCTTTTTATCTCTAAGTTTTAGTAATTCTAAATCTGAAATTCTATCTTCTTTTCTTACTTTACTTCCTCACATTTCTAAATACTCATAACTTCTCTTTTATCTCTAAGTTTTAGTAATTCTAAATCTGAAATTCTATCTTCTTTTCTTACTTTACTTCCTCACTTTTCTAAATACTTATCACTTCTCTTTTATCTCTAAGTTTTAGCAATTCTAAATCTGAAATTCTATCTTCTTTTCTTACTTTACTTCCTCACTTTTCTTAATCACTCATAACTTCTCTTTTATCTCTAAGTTTTAGTACTTCTAAAAGCTGAACTTCTATCTTCTTTTCTTACTTTACTTCCTCACTTTTCTAAGTACTTATCACTTCTTTTTATCTCTAAGTTTTAGTAATTCTATATCTGAAATTCTATCTTCTTTTCTTACTTTACTTCCTCACTTTTCTAAATACTTATAACTTCTCTTTTATATCTAAGTTTTAGTAATTCTAAAAGCTGAACTTCTATCTTCTTTTCTTACTTTACTTCCTCACTTTTCTAAATACTTATCACTTCTTTTTATCTCTAAGTTTTAGTAATTCTAAAAGCTGAAATTCTATCTTCTTTTCTTACTTTACTTCCTCACTTTTCTTAATACTCATAACTTCTTTTTTATCTCTAAGTTTTAGTAATTCTAAAAGCTGAAATTCTATCTTCTTTTCTTACTTTACTTCCTCACTTTTCTAAATACTTATCACTTCTTTTTATCTCTAAGTTTTAGCAATTCTAAATCTGAAATTCTATCTTCTTTTCTTACTTTACTTCCTCACTTTTCTTAATCACTCATAACTTCTCTTTTATCTCTAAGTTTTAGTAATTCTAAATCTGAAATTCTATCTTCTTTTCTTACTTTACTTCCTCACTTTTCTAAATACTCATAACTTCTTTTTATCTCTAAGTTTTAGTACTTCTAAAAGCTGAACTTCTATCTTCTTTTCTTACTTTACTTCCTCACTTTTCTAAATACTTATCACTTCTCTTTTATCTCTAAGTTTTAGTAACTCTAAATCTGAAATTCTATCTTCTTTTCTTACTTTACTTCCTCACTTTTCTAATCACTCATAACTTCTCTTTTATCTCTAAGTTTTAGTAATTCTAAATCTGAAAGTCTATCTTCTTTTCTTACTTTACTTCCTCACTTTTCTAAATACTCATAACTTCTCTTTTATCTCTAAGTTTTAGTAATTCTAAAAGCTAAAATTCTATCTTCTTTTCTTACTTTACTTCCTCACTTTTCTAAATACTTATCACTTCTCTTTTATCTCTAAGTTTTAGTAATTCTAAAAGCTGAAATTCTATCTTCTTTTATTACTTTACTTCCTCACTTTTCTTAATACTCATAACTTCTCTTTTATCTCTAAGTTTTAGTAATTCTAAAAGCTAAAATTCTATCTTCTTTTCTTACTTTACTTCCTCACTTTTCTAATCACTCATAACTTCTCTTTTATCTCTAAGTTTTAGCAATTCTAAAAGCTGTAATTCTATCTTCTTTTCTTACTTTACTTCCTCACTTTTCTAAATACTTATCACTTCTCTTTTATCTCTAAGTTTTAGTAACTCTAAATCAGAAATTCTATCTTTTTTTCTTACTTTACTTCCTCACTTTTCTAAATACTTATCACTTCTTTTTATCTCTAAGTTTTAGTAACTCTAAAAGCTGAAATTCTATCTTCTTTTCTTACTTTACTTCCTCACATTTCTAAATACTCATAACTTCTTTTTATCTCTAAGTTTTAGTAATTCTAAATCTGAAAGTCTATCTTCTTTTCTTACTTTACTTCCTCACTTTTCTTAATACTCATAACTTCTTTTTATCTCTAAGTTTTAGTAATTCTAAAAGCTGAAATTCTATCTTCTTTTCTTACTTTACTTCCTCACATTTCTAAATACTCATAACTTCTCTTTTATCTCTAAGTTTTAGTAATTCTAAATCTGAAATTCTATCTTCTTTTCTTACTTTACTTCCTCACTTTTCTAAATACTTATCACTTCTCTTTTATCTCTAAGTTTTAGCAATTCTAAATCTGAAATTCTATCTTCTTTTCTTACTTTACTTCCTCACTTTTCTTAATCACTCATAACTTCTCTTTTATCTCTAAGTTTTAGTACTTCTAAAAGCTGAACTTCTATCTTCTTTTCTTACTTTACTTCCTCACTTTTCTAAGTACTTATCACTTCTTTTTATCTCTAAGTTTTAGTAATTCTATATCTGAAATTCTATCTTCTTTTCTTACTTTACTTCCTCACTTTTCTAAATACTTATAACTTCTCTTTTATATCTAAGTTTTAGTAATTCTAAAAGCTGAACTTCTATCTTCTTTTCTTACTTTACTTCCTCACTTTTCTAAATACTTATCACTTCTTTTTATCTCTAAGTTTTAGTAATTCTAAAAGCTGAAATTCTATCTTCTTTTCTTACTTTACTTCCTCACTTTTCTTAATACTCATAACTTCTTTTTTATCTCTAAGTTTTAGTAATTCTAAAAGCTGAAATTCTATCTTCTTTTCTTACTTTACTTCCTCACTTTTCTAAATACTTATCACTTCTTTTTATCTCTAAGTTTTAGCAATTCTAAATCTGAAATTCTATCTTCTTTTCTTACTTTACTTCCTCACTTTTCTTAATCACTCATAACTTCTCTTTTATCTCTAAGTTTTAGTACTTCTAAAAGCTGAACTTCTATCTTCTTTTCTTACTTTACTTCCTCACTTTTCTTAATACTCATAACTTCTTTTTTATCTCTAAGTTTTAGTAATTCTAAAAGCTGAAATTCTATCTTCTTTTCTTACTTTACTTCCTCACTTTTCTAATCACTCATAACTTCTTTTTATCTCTAAGTTTTAGTAATTCTAAATCTGAAATTCTATCTTCTTTTCTTACTTTACTTCCTCACTTTTCTAAATACTTATCACTTCTTTTTATCTCTAAGTTTTTGCAATTCTAAATCTGAAATTCTATCTTCTTTTCTTACTTTACTTCCTCACATTTCTAAATACTCATAACTTCTTTTTATCTCTAAGTTTTAGTAATTCTAAATCTGAAAGTCTATCTTCTTTTCTTACTTTACTTCCTCACTTTTCTAAATACTCATAACTTCTTTTTATCTCTAAGTTTTAGTAATTCTAAATCTGAAATTCTATCTTCTTTTCTTACTTTACTTCCTCACTTTTCTAATCACTCATAACTTCTTTTTATCTCTAAGTTTTAGTAATTCTAAAAGCTGAAATTCTATCTTCTTTTCTTACTTTAATTCCTCACTTTTCTAAATACTTATCACTTCTTTTTATCTCTAAGTTTTAGCAATTCTAAAAGCTGAAATTTTATCTTCTTTTCTTACTTTACTTCCTCACATTTCTAAATACTCATAACTTCTCTTTTATCTCTAAGTTTTAGTAACTCTAAATCAGAAATTCTATCTTTTTTTCTTACTTTACTTCCTCACTTTTCTAAATACTTATCACTTCTTTTTATCTCTAAGTTTTAGTAACTCTAAAAGCTGAAATTCTATCTTCTTTTCTTACTTTACTTCCTCACATTTCTAAATACTCATAACTTCTTTTTATCTCTAAGTTTTAGTAATTCTAAATCTGAAATTCTATCTTCTTTTCTTACTTTACTTCCTCACATTTCTAAATACTCATAACTTCTCTTTTATCTCTAAGTTTTAGTAATTCTAAAAGCTAAAATTCTATCTTCTTTTCTTACTTTACTTCCTCACTTTTCTAATCACTCATAACTTCTCTTTTATCTCTAAGTTTTAGTAATTCCAAAAGCTGTAATTCTATCTTCTTTTCTTACTTTACTTCCTCACTTTTCTAAGTACTTATCACTTCTTTTTATCTCTAAGTTTTAGTAATTCTATATCTGAAATTCTATCTTCTTTTCTTACTTTACTTCCTCACTTTTCTAAATACTTATAACTTCTCTTTTATATCTAAGTTTTAGTAATTCTAAAAGCTGAACTTCTATCTTCTTTTCTTACTTTACTTCCTCACTTTTCTAAATACTTATCACTTCTTTTTATCTCTAAGTTTTAGTAATTCTAAAAGCTGAAATTCTATCTTCTTTTCTTACTTTACTTCCTCACTTTTCTAAATACTTATCACTTCTTTTTATCTCTAAGTTTTAGTAATTCTAAATCTGAAATTCTATCTTCTTTTCTTACTTTACTTCCTCACTTTTCTAATCACTCATAACTTCTTTTTATCTCTAAGTTTTAGTAATTCTAATAGCTAAAATTCTATCTTTTTTTCTTACTTTACTTCCTCACTTTTCTAATCACTCATAACTTCTCTTTTATCTCTAAGTTTTAGTAATTCTAAATCTGAAATTCTATCTTCTTTTCTTACTTTACTTCCTCACTTTTCTAAATACTCATAACTTCTCTTTTATCTCTAAGTTTTAGTAATTCTAAATCTGAAATTCTATCTTCTTTTCTTACTTTACTTCCTCACTTTTCTTAATCACTCATAACTTCTCTTTTATCTCTAAGTTTTAGTACTTCTAAAAGCTGAACTTCTATCTTCTTTTCTTACTTTACTTCCTCACTTTTCTTAATACTCATAACTTCTTTTTTATCTCTAAGTTTTAGTAATTCTAAAAGCTGAAATTCTATCTTCTTTTCTTACTTTACTTCCTCACTTTTCTAAATACTTATCACTTCTTTTTATCTCTAAGTTTTAGTAATTCTAAATCTGAAATTCTATCTTCTTTTCTTACTTTACTTCCTCACTTTTCTAAATACTCATAACTTCTTTTTATCTCTAAGTTTTAGTAGATCTAAAAGCTGAAATTCTATCTTCTTTTCTTACTTTACTTCCTCACTTTTCTAATCACTCATAACTTCTCTTTTATCTCTAAGTTTTAGTAATTCTAAATCTGAAATTCTATCTTCTTTTCTTACTTTACTTCCTCACTTTTCTAAATACTCATAACTTCTCTTTTATCTCTAAGTTTTAGTACTTCTAAAAGCTGTAATTCTATCTTCTTTTCTTACTTTACTTCCTCACTTTTCTAAATACTTATCACTTCTTTTTATCTCTAAGTTTAAGTAATTCTAAAAGCTGAAATTCTATCTTCTTTTCTTACTTTACTTCCTCACTTTTCTAATCACTCATAACTTCTCTTTTATATCTAAGTTTTAGTAATTCTAAATCTGAAATTCTATCTTCTTTTCTTACTTTACTTCCTCACTTTTCTAAATACTTATCACTTCTTTTTATCTCTAAGTTTAAGTAATTCTAAAAGCTGAAATTCTATCTTCTTTTCTTACTTTACTTCCTCACTTTTCTTAATACTCATAACTTCTTTTTTATCTCTAAGTTTTAGTAATTCTAAAAGCTGAAATTCTATCTTCTTTTCTTACTTTACTTCCTCACTTTTCTAATCACTAATAACTTCTCTTTTATCTCTAAGTTTTATTAATTCTAAAAGCTAAAATTCTATCTTCTTTTCTTACTTTACTTCCTCACATTTCTTAATACTCATAACTTCTTTTTATCTCTAAGTTTTAGTAATTCTAAATCTGAAATTCTATCTTCTTTTCTTACTTTACTTCCTCACTTTTCTAAATACTCATAACTTGTTTTTATCTCTAAGTTTTAGTAATTCTAAAAGCTAAAATTCTATCTTCTTTTCTTACTTTACTTCCTCACTTTTCTAAATACTTATCACTTCTTTTTATCTCTAAGTTTTAGCAATTCTAAAAGCTAAAATTCTATCTTCTTTTCTTACTTTACTTCCTCACATTTCTAAATACTCATAACTTCTTTTTATCTCTAAGTTTTTGCAATTCTAAATCTGAAATTCTATCTTCTTTTCTTACTTTACTTCCTCACTTTTCTAAATACTTATCACTTCTTTTTATCTCTAAGTTTTAGTAATTCTAATAGCTAAAATTCTATCTTTTTTTCTTACTTTACTTCCTCACTTTTCTTAATACTCATAACTTCTTTTTATCTCTAAGTTTTAGTAATTCTAATAGCTAAAATTCTATCTTCTTTTCTTACTTTACTTCCTCACATTTCTAAATACTCATAACTTCTCTTTTGACTCTAAGTTTTAGTAACTCTAAATCTGAAATTCTATCTTCTTTTCTTACTTTACTTCCTCACATTTCTAAATACTCATAACTTCTCTTTTATCTCTAAGTTTTAGTAATTCTAAAAGCTAAAATTCTATCTTCTTTTCTTACTTTACTTCCTCACTTTTCTAATCACTCATAACTTCTCTTTTATCTCTAAGTTTTAGTAATTCCAAAAGCTGTAATTCTATCTTCTTTTCTTACTTTACTTCCTCACTTTTCTAAGTACTTATCACTTCTTTTTATCTCTAAGTTTTAGTAATTCTATATCTGAAATTCTATCTTCTTTTCTTACTTTACTTCCTCACTTTTCTAAATACTTATAACTTCTCTTTTATATCTAAGTTTTAGTAATTCTAAAAGCTGAACTTCTATCTTCTTTTCTTACTTTACTTCCTCACTTTTCTAAATACTTATCACTTCTTTTTATCTCTAAGTTTTAGTAATTCTAAATCTGAAATTCTATCTTCTTTTCTTACTTTACTTCCTCACTTTTCTAAATACTTATCACTTCTTTTTATCTCTAAGTTTTAGCAATTCTAAATCTGAAATTCTATCTTCTTTTCTTACTTTACTTCCTCACTTTTCTAAATACTTATCACTTCTTTTTATCTCTAAGTTTAAGTAATTCTAAAAGCTGAAATTCTATCTTCTTTTCTTACTTTACTTCCTCACTTTTCTAATCACTCATAACTTCTCTTTTATATCTAAGTTTTAGTAATTCTAAATCTGAAATTCTATCTTCTTTTCTTACTTTACTTCCTCACTTTTTTAAATACTTATCACTTCTTTTTATCTCTAAGTTTTAGTAATTCTAAAAGCTGAAATTCTATCTTCTTTTCTTACTTTACTTCCTCACTTTTCTAATCACTCATAACTTCTCTTTTATATCTAAGTTTTAGTAATTCTAAATCTGAAATTCTATCTTCTTTTCTTACTTTACTTCCTCACTTTTCTAAATACTCATAACTTCTCTTTTATCTCTAAGTTTTAGTAATTCTAAATCTGAAATTCTATCTTCTTTTCTTACTTTACTTCCTCACTTTTCTTAATACTCATAACTTCTTTTTATCTCTAAGTTTTAGTAATTCTAAATCTGAAATTCTATCTTCTTTTCTTACTTTACTTCCTCACATTTCTAAATACTCATAACTTCTCTTTTATCTCTAAGTTTTAGTAATTCTAAAAGCTAAAATTCTATCTTCTTTTCTTACTTTACTTCCTCACTTTTCTAAATACTTATCACTTCTTTTTATCTCTAAGTTTTAGTAATTCTAAAAGCTGAAATTCTATCTTCTTTTCTTACTTTACTTCCTCACTTTTCTAATCACTCATAACTTCTCTTTTATATCTAAGTTTTAGTAATTCTAAATCTGAAATTCTATCTTCTTTTCTTACTTCACTTCCTCACTTTTCTAAATACTCATAACTTCTCTTTTATCTCTAAGTTTTAGTAATTCTAAATCTGAAATTCTATCTTCTTTTCTTACTTTACTTCCTCACTTTTCTAAATACTTATAACTTCTCTTTTATCTCTAAGTTTTAGTAATTCTAAAAGCTAAAATTCTATCTTCTTTTCTTACTTTACTTCCTCACTTTTCTAAATACTTATCACTTCTTTTTATCTCTAAGTTTTAGTAATTCTAATAGCTAAAATTCTATCTTTTTTTCTTACTTTACTTCCTCACTTTTCTTAATACTCATAACTTCTTTTTATCTCTAAGTTTTAGTAATTCTATATCTGAAATTCTATCTTCTTTTCTTACTTTACTTCCTCACTTTTCTAAATACTTATCACTTCTTTTTATCTCTAAGTTTTAGTAATTCTAAAAGCTGAAATTCTATCTTCTTTTCTTACTTTACTTCCTCACTTTTCTAATCACTCATAACTTCTCTTTTATCTCTAAGTTTTAGTAATTCTAAATCTGAAATTCTATCTTCTTTTCTTACTTTACTTCCTCACTTTTCTAAATACTCATAACTTCTTTTTATCTCTAAGTTTTAGTAATTCAAAAGCTGAAATTCTATCTTCTTTTCTTACTTTACTTCCTCACTTTTCTTAATACTCATAACTTCTTTTTATCTCTAAGTTTTAGTAATTCTAAATCTGAAATTCTATCTTCTTTTCTTACTTTACTTCCTCACTTTTCTAAATACTTATCACTTCTTTTTATCTCTAAGTTTTAGCAATTCTAAATCTGAAATTCTATCTTCTTTTCTTACTTTACTTCCTCACTTTTCTAAATACTTATCACTTCTTTTTATCTCTAAGTTTTAGTAATTCTAAATCTGAAATTCTATCTTCTTTTCTTACTTTACTTCCTCACTTTTCTAATCACTCATAACTTCTTTTTATCTCTAAGTTTTAGTAATTCTAAAAGCTGAAATTCTATCTTCTTTTCTTACTTTACTTCCTCACTTTTCTAATCACTCATAACTTCTCTTTTATCTCTAAGTTTTAGTAATTCTAAATCTGAAATTCTATCTTCTTTTCTTACTTTACTTCCTCACTTTTCTAAATACTCATAACTTCTCTTTTATCTCTAAGTTTTAGTAATTCTAAATCTGAAATTCTATCTTCTTTTCTTACTTTACTTCCTCACTTTTCTTAATCACTCATAACTTCTCTTTTATCTCTAAGTTTTAGTACTTCTAAAAGCTGAACTTCTATCTTCTTTTCTTACTTTACTTCCTCACTTTTCTTAATACTCATAACTTCTTTTTTATCTCTAAGTTTTAGTAATTCTAAAAGCTGAAATTCTATCTTCTTTTCTTACTTTACTTCCTCACTTTTCTAAATACTTATCACTTCTTTTTATCTCTAAGTTTTAGTAATTCTAAATCTGAAATTCTATCTTCTTTTCTTACTTTACTTCCTCACTTTTCTAAATACTCATAACTTCTTTTTATCTCTAAGTTTTAGTAGATCTAAAAGCTGAAATTCTATCTTCTTTTCTTACTTTACTTCCTCACTTTTCTAATCACTCATAACTTCTCTTTTATCTCTAAGTTTTAGTAATTCTAAATCTGAAATTCTATCTTCTTTTCTTACTTTACTTCCTCACTTTTCTAAATACTCATAACTTCTCTTTTATCTCTAAGTTTTAGTACTTCTAAAAGCTGTAATTCTATCTTCTTTTCTTACTTTACTTCCTCACTTTTCTAAATACTTATCACTTCTTTTTATCTCTAAGTTTAAGTAATTCTAAAAGCTGAAATTCTATCTTCTTTTCTTACTTTACTTCCTCACTTTTCTAATCACTCATAACTTCTCTTTTATATCTAAGTTTTAGTAATTCTAAATCTGAAATTCTATCTTCTTTTCTTACTTTACTTCCTCACTTTTCTAAATACTTATCACTTCTTTTTATCTCTAAGTTTTAGTAATTCTAAAAGCTGAAATTCTATCTTCTTTTCTTACTTTACTTCCTCACTTTTCTAATCACTCATAACTTCTTTTTTATCTCTAAGTTTTAGTAATTCTAAAAGCTGAAATTCTATCTTCTTTTCTTACTTTACTTCCTCACTTTTCTAATCACTAATAACTTCTCTTTTATCTCTAAGTTTTATTAATTCTAAAAGCTAAAATTCTATCTTCTTTTCTTACTTTACTTCCTCACATTTCTTAATACTCATAACTTCTTTTTATCTCTAAGTTTTAGTAATTCTAAATCTGAAATTCTATCTTCTTTTCTTACTTTACTTCCTCACTTTTCTAAATACTCATAACTTGTTTTTATCTCTAAGTTTTAGTAATTCTAAAAGCTAAAATTCTATCTTCTTTTCTTACTTTACTTCCTCACTTTTCTAAATACTTATCACTTCTTTTTATCTCTAAGTTTTAGCAATTCTAAAAGCTAAAATTCTATCTTCTTTTCTTACTTTACTTCCTCACATTTCTAAATACTCATAACTTCTTTTTATCTCTAAGTTTTTGCAATTCTAAATCTGAAATTCTATCTTCTTTTCTTACTTTACTTCCTCACTTTTCTAAATACTTATCACTTCTTTTTATCTCTAAGTTTTAGTAATTCTAATAGCTAAAATTCTATCTTTTTTTCTTACTTTACTTCCTCACTTTTCTTAATACTCATAACTTCTTTTTATCTCTAAGTTTTAGTAATTCTAAATCTGAAATTCTATCTTCTTTTCTTACTTTACTTCCTCACATTTCTAAATACTCATAACTTCTCTTTTGACTCTAAGTTTTAGTAACTCTAAATCAGAAATTCTATCTTCTTTTCTTACTTTACTTCCTCACTTTTCTAAATACTTATAACTTGTTTTTATCTCTAAGTTTTAGTAATTCTAAATCTGAAATTCTATCTTCTTTTCTTACTTTACTTCCTCACATTTCTAAGTACTTATCACTTCTTTTTATCTCTAAGTTTTAGTAATTCTAAATCTGAAATTCTATCTTCTTTTCTTACTTTACTTCCTCACATTTCTAAATACTCATAACTTCTCTTTTATCTCTAAGTTTTAGTAATTCTAAAAGCTAAAATTCTATCTTCTTTTCTTACTTTACTTCCTCACATTTCTAAATACTCATAACTTCTTTTTATCTCTAAGTTTTAGTAATTCTAAATCTGAAATTCTATCTTCCTTTCTTACTTTACTTCCTCACTTTATTAATACTCATAACTTCTTTTTATCTCTAAGTTTTAGCAATTCTAAATCTGAACTTCTATCTTCTTTTCTTACTTTACTTCCTCACTTTTCTAAATACTCATAACTTCTCTTTTATCTCTAAGTTTTAGCAATTCTAAAAGCTGTAATTCTATCTTCTTTTCTTACTTTACTTCCTCACTTTTCTAAATACTTATCACTTCTTTTTATCTCTAAGTTTAAGTAATTCTAAAAGCTGAAATTCTATCTTCTTTTCTTACTTTACTTCCTCACTTTTCTAATCACTAATAACTTCTCTTTTATCTCTAAGTTTTATTAATTCTAAAAGCTAAAATTCTATCTTCTTTTCTTACTTTACTTCCTCACATTTCTTAATACTCATAACTTCTTTTTATCTCTAAGTTTTAGTAATTCTAAATCTGAAATTCTATCTTCTTTTCTTACTTTACTTCCTCACTTTTCTAAATACTCATAACTTGTTTTTATCTCTAAGTTTTAGTAATTCTAAAAGCTAAAATTCTATCTTCTTTTCTTACTTTACTTCCTCACTTTTCTAAATACTTATCACTTCTTTTTATCTCTAAGTTTTAGCAATTCTAAAAGCTAAAATTCTATCTTCTTTTCTTACTTTACTTCCTCACATTTCTAAATACTCATAACTTCTTTTTATCTCTAAGTTTTTGCAATTCTAAATCTGAAATTCTATCTTCTTTTCTTACTTTACTTCCTCACTTTTCTAAATACTTATCACTTCTTTTTATCTCTAAGTTTTAGTAATTCTAATAGCTAAAATTCTATCTTTTTTTCTTACTTTACTTCCTCACTTTTCTTAATACTCATAACTTCTTTTTATCTCTAAGTTTTAGTAATTCTAAATCTGAAATTCTATCTTCTTTTCTTACTTTACTTCCTCACTTTTCTAATCACTCATAACTTCTCTTTTATATCTAAGTTTTAGTAATTCTAAATCTGAAATTCTATCTTCTTTTCTTACTTTACTTCCTCACTTTTCTAAATACTCATAACTTCTCTTTTATCTCTAAGTTTTAGTAATTCTAAATCTGAAATTCTATCTTCTTTTCTTACTTTACTTCCTCACTTTTCTTAATACTCATAACTTCTTTTTATCTCTAAGTTTTAGTAATTCTAAATCTGAAATTCTATCTTCTTTTCTTACTTTACTTCCTCACATTTCTAAATACTCATAACTTCTCTTTTATCTCTAAGTTTTAGTAATTCTAAAAGCTAAAATTCTATCTTCTTTTCTTACTTTACTTCCTCACTTTTCTAAATACTTATCACTTCTTTTTATCTCTAAGTTTTAGTAATTCTAAAAGCTGAAATTCTATCTTCTTTTCTTACTTTACTTCCTCACTTTTCTAATCACTCATAACTTCTCTTTTATATCTAAGTTTTAGTAATTCTAAATCTGAAATATTATCTTCTTTTCTTACTTCACTTCCTCACTTTTCTAAATACTCATAACTTCTCTTTTATCTCTAAGTTTTAGTAATTCTAAATCTGAAATTCTATCTTCTTTTCTTACTTTACTTCCTCACTTTTCTAAATACTTATAACTTCTCTTTTATCTCTAAGTTTTAGTAATTCTAAAAGCTAAAATTCTATCTTCTTTTCTTACTTTACTTCCTCACTTTTCTAAATACTTATCACTTCTTTTTATCTCTAAGTTTTAGTAATTCTAATAGCTAAAATTCTATCTTTTTTTCTTACTTTACTTCCTCACTTTTCTTAATACTCATAACTTCTTTTTATCTCTAAGTTTTAGTAATTCTAAATCTGAAATTCTATCTTCTTTTCTTACTTTACTTCCTCACTTTTCTAAATACTTATCACTTCTTTTTATCTCTAAGTTTTAGTAATTCTAAAAGCTGAAATTCTATCTTCTTTTCTTACTTTACTTCCTCACTTTTCTAATCACTCATAACTTCTCTTTTATCTCTAAGTTTTAGTAATTCTAAATCTGAAATTCTATCTTCTTTTCTTACTTTACTTCCTCACTTTTCTAAATACTCATAACTTCTTTTTATCTCTAAGTTTTAGTAATTCAAAAGCTGAAATTCTATCTTCTTTTCTTACTTTACTTCCTCACTTTTCTTAATACTCATAACTTCTTTTTATCTCTAAGTTTTAGTAATTCTAAATCTGAAATTCTATCTTCTTTTCTTACTTTACTTCCTCACTTTTCTAAATACTTATCACTTCTTTTTATCTCTAAGTTTTAGCAATTCTAAATCTGAAATTCTATCTTCTTTTCTTACTTTACTTCCTCACTTTTCTTAATACTTATCACTTCTCTTTTATCTCTAAGTTTTAGTAATTCTAAATCTGAAATTCTATCTTCTTTTCTTACTTTACTTCCTCACTTTTCTAAATACTTATCACTTCTTTTTATCTCTAAGTTTTAGTAATTCTAATAGCTAAAATTCTATCTTTTTTTCTTACTTTACTTCCTCACATTTCTAAATACTCATAACTTCTCTTTTATCTCTAAGTTTTAGTAATTCTAAATCTGAAATTCTATCTTCTTTTCTTACTTTACTTCCTCACTTTTCTAAATACTTATAACTTGTTTTTATCTCTAAGTTTTAGTAATTCTAAAAGCTAAAATTCTATCTTCTTTTCTTACTTTACTTCCTCACATTTCTAAATACTCATAACTTCTTTTTATCTCTAAGTTTTAGTAATTCTAAATCTGAAATTCTATCTTCTTTTCTTACTTTACTTCCTCACATTTCTAAATACTCATAACTTCTCTTTTATCTCTAAGTTTTAGTAATTCTAAAAGCTGAAATTCTATCTTCTTTTCTTACTTTACTTCCTCACTTTTCTAATCACTCATAACTTCTCTTTTATCTCTAAGTTTTAGTAATTCTAAAAGCTAAAATTCTATCTTCTTTTCTTACTTTACTTCCTCACTTTTCTAAATACTTATAACTTGTTTTTATCTCTAAGTTTTAGTAATTCTAAAAGCTAAAATTCTATCTTCTTTTCTTACTTTACTTCCTCACATTTCTAAATACTCATAACTTCTCTTTTATCTCTAAGTTTTAGTAATTCTAAATCTGAAATTCTATCTTCTTTTCTTACTTTACTTCCTCACTTTTCTAAATACTTATAACTTGTTTTTATCTCTAAGTTTTAGTAATTCTAAAAGCTAAAATTCTATCTTCTTTTCTTACTTTACTTCCTCACATTTCTAAATACTCATAACTTCTTTTTATCTCTAAGTTTTAGTAATTCTAAATCTGAAATTCTATCTTCTTTTCTTACTTTACTTCCTCACATTTCTAAATACTCATAACTTCTCTTTTATCTCTAAGTTTTAGTAATTCTAAAAGCTAAAATTCTATCTTCTTTTCTTACTTTACTTCCTCACTTTTCTAAATACTCATAACTTCTCTTTTATCTCTAAGTTTTAGCAATTCTAAAAGCTGTAATTCTATCTTCTTTTCTTACTTTACTTCCTCACTTTTCTAAATACTTATCACTTCTTTTTATCTCTAAGTTTTAGTAATTCTATATCTGAAATTCTATCTTCTTTTCTTACTTTACTTCCTCACTTTTCTAAATACTTATAACTTCTCTTTTATCTCTAAGTTTTAGTAATTCTAAAAGCTGAACTTCTATCTTCTTTTCTTACTTTACTTCCTCACTTTTCTAAATACTTATCACTTCTTTTTATCTCTAAGTTTAAGTAATTCTAAAAGCTGAAATTCTATCTTCTTTTCTTACTTTACTTCCTCACTTTTCTAATCACTCATAACTTCTCTTTTATATCTAAGTTTTAGTAATTCTAAATCTGAAATTCTATCTTCTTTTCTTACTTTACTTCCTCACTTTTCTAAATACTCATAACTTCTCTTTTATCTCTAAGTTTTAGTAATTCTAAAAGCTAAAATTCTATCTTCTTTTCTTACTTTACTTCCTCACTTTTCTAATCACTCATAACTTCTCTTTTATCTCTAAGTTTTAGTAATTCTAAATCTGAAATTCTATCTTCTTTTCTTACTTTACTTCCTCACTTTTCTAAATACTTATCACTTCTTTTTATCTCTAAGTTTTAGTAATTCTAAATCTGAAATTCTATCTTCTTTTCTTACTTTACTTCCTCACTTTTCTAAATACTTATCACTTCTCTTTTATCTCTAAGTTTTAGTAATTCTAAAAGCTGAAATTCTATCTTCTTTTATTACTTTACTTCCTCACTTTTCTTAATACTTATCACTTCTTTTTATCTCTAAGTTTTAGTAATTCTAAATCTGAAATTCTATCTTCTTTTCTTACTTTACTTCCTCACATTTCTAAATACTCATAACTTCTCTTTTATCTCTAAGTTTTAGTAATTCTAAAAGCTAAAATTCTATCTTCTTTTCTTACTTTACTTCCTCACTTTTCTAATCACTCATAACTTCTCTTTTATCTCTAAGTTTTAGTAATTCTAAATCTGAAATTCTATCTTCTTTTCTTACTTTACTTCCTCACTTTTCTAAATACTTATCACTTCTTTTTATCTCTAAGTTTTAGCAATTCTATATCTGAAATTCTATCTTCTTTTCTTACTTTACTTCCTCACTTTTCTAAATACTTATAACTTCTCTTTTATCTCTAAGTTTTAGTAATTCTAAAAGCTGAACTTCTATCTTCTTTTCTTACTTTACTTCCTCACTTTTCTAAATACTTATCACTTCTTTTTATCTCTAAGTTTAAGTAATTCTAAAAGCTGAAATTCTATCTTCTTTTCTTACTTTACTTCCTCACTTTTCTAATCACTCATAACTTCTCTTTTATATCTAAGTTTTAGTAATTCTAAATCTGAAATTCTATCTTCTTTTCTTACTTTACTTCCTCACTTTTCTAAATACTCATAACTTCTCTTTTATCTCTAAGTTTTAGTAATTCTAAAAGCTGAAATTCTATCTTCTTTTCTTACTTTACTTCCTCACTTTTCTAATCACTCATAACTTCTCTTTTATCTCTAAGTTTTAGTAATTCTAAATCTGAAATTCTATCTTCTTTTCTTACTTTACTTCCTCACTTTTCTAAATACTTATCACTTCTTTTTATCTCTAAGTTTTAGTAATTCTAAATCTGAAATTCTATCTTCTTTTCTTACTTTACTTCCTCACTTTTCTAATCACTCATAACTTCTCTTTTATCTCTAAGTTTTAGTAATTCTAAATCTGAAATTCTATCTTCTTTTCTTACTTTACTTCCTCACTTTTCTTAATCACTCATAACTTCTCTTTTATCTCTAAGTTTTAGTACTTCTAAAAGCTGAACTTCTATCTTCTTTTCTTACTTTACTTCCTCACTTTTCTTAATACTCATAACTTCTTTTTATCTCTAAGTTTTAGTAATTCTAAAAGCTGAAATTCTATCTTCTTTTCTTACTTTACTTCCTCACTTTTCTAATCACTCATAACTTCTTTTTATCTCTAAGTTTAAGTAATTCTAAAAGCTGAAATTCTATCTTCTTTTCTTACTTTACTTCCTCACTTTTCTAATCACTCATAACTTCTCTTTTATATCTAAGTTTTAGTAATTCTAAATCTGAAATTCTATCTTCTTTTCTTACTTTACTTCCTCACTTTTCTAAATACTCATAACTTCTCTTTTATCTCTAAGTTTTAGTAATTCTAAAAGCTAAAATTCTATCTTCTTTTCTTACTTTACTTCCTCACTTTTCTAATCACTCATAACTTCTCTTTTATCTCTAAGTTTTAGTAATTCTAAATCTGAAATTCTATCTTCTTTTCTTACTTTACTTCCTCACTTTTCTAAATACTTATCACTTCTTTTTATCTCTAAGTTTTAGTAATTCTAAATCTGAAATTCTATCTTCTTTTCTTACTTTACTTCCTCACTTTTCTAAATACTTATCACTTCTCTTTTATCTCTAAGTTTTAGTAATTCTAAAAGCTGAAATTCTATCTTCTTTTATTACTTTACTTCCTCACTTTTCTTAATACTTATCACTTCTTTTTATCTCTAAGTTTTAGTAATTCTAAATCTGAAATTCTATCTTCTTTTCTTACTTTACTTCCTCACATTTCTAAATACTCATAACTTCTCTTTTATCTCTAAGTTTTAGTAATTCTAAAAGCTGAAATTCTATCTTCTTTTATTACTTTACTTCCTCACTTTTCTTAATACTCATAACTTCTTTTTTATCTCTAAGTTTTAGTAATTCTAAAAGCTGAAATTCTATCTTCTTTTCTTACTTTACTTCCTCACTTTTCTAATCACTCATAACTTCTCTTTTATCTCTAAGTTTTAGCAATTCTATATCTGAAATTCTATCTTCTTTTCTTACTTTACTTCCTCACTTTTCTAAATACTTATCACTTCTTTTTATCTCTAAGTTTTAGTAATTCTATATCTGAAATTCTATCTTCTTTTCTTACTTTACTTCCTCACTTTTCTAAATACTTATAACTTCTCTTTTATCTCTAAGTTTTAGTAATTCTAAAAGCTGAACTTCTATCTTCTTTTCTTACTTTACTTCCTCACTTTTCTAAATACTTATCACTTCTTTTTATCTCTAAGTTTAAGTAATTCTAAAAGCTGAAATTCTATCTTCTTTTCTTACTTTACTTCCTCACTTTTCTAATCACTCATAACTTCTCTTTTATATCTAAGTTTTAGTAATTCTAAATCTGAAATTCTATCTTCTTTTCTTACTTTACTTCCTCACTTTTCTAAATACTCATAACTTCTCTTTTATCTCTAAGTTTTAGTAATTCTAAAAGCTGAAATTCTATCTTCTTTTCTTACTTTACTTCCTCACTTTTCTAATCACTCATAACTTCTCTTTTATCTCTAAGTTTTAGTAATTCTAAATCTGAAATTCTATCTTCTTTTCTTACTTTACTTCCTCACATTTCTAAATACTCATAACTTCTTTTTATCTCTAAGTTTTAGTAATTCTAAAAGCTAAAATTCTATCTTCTTTTCTTACTTTACTTCCTCACTTTTCTAATCACTCATAACTTCTCTTTTATCTCTAAGTTTTAGTAATTCTAAATCTGAAATTCTATCTTCTTTTCTTACTTTACTTCCTCACTTTTCTAAATACTTATCACTTCTTTTTATCTCTAAGTTTTAGTAATTCTAAATCTGAAATTCTATCTTCTTTTCTTACTTTACTTCCTCACTTTTCTAAATACTCATAACTTCTTTTTATCTCTAAGTTTTAGTAATTCTAAAAGCTGAAATTCTATCTTCTTTTCTTACTTTACTTCCTCACTTTTCTAATCACTCATAACTTCTCTTTTATCTCTAAGTTTTATTAATTCTAAAAGCTAAAATTCTATCTTCTTTTCTTACTTTACTTCCTCACATTTCTAAATACTCATAACTTCTTTTTATCTCTAAGTTTTAGTAATTCTAAA
Source organism: Loxodes magnus (assembly GCA_946699065.1). Lineage (NCBI taxonomy): Eukaryota > Ciliophora > Karyorelictea > Loxodida > Loxodidae > Loxodes > Loxodes magnus. The sequence goes on from CAMPDV010001075.1 coordinate 123,470, forward strand.
TCTGAAATTCTATCTTCTTTTCTTACTTTACTTCCTCACTTTTCTAAATACTCATAACTTGTTTTTATCTCTAAGTTTTAGTAATTCTAAAAGCTAAAATTCTATCTTCTTTTCTTACTTTACTTCCTCACTTTTCTAAATACTCATAACTTCTTTTTATCTCTAAGTTTTAGCAATTCTAAATCTGAAATTCTATCTTCTTTTCTTACTTTACTTCCTCACTTTTCTAAATACTTATCACTTCTTTTTATCTCTAAGTTTTAGTAATTCAAAAGCTGAAATTCTATCTTCTTTTCTTACTTTACTTCCTCACTTTTCTTAATCACTCATAACTTCTTTTTATCTCTAAGTTTTAGTAATTCTATATCTGAAATTCTATCTTCTTTTCTTACTTTACTTCCTCACTTTTCTAAATACTTATCACTTCTTTTTATCTCTAAGTTTTAGTAATTCTAAAAGCTGAAATTCTATCTTCTTTTCTTACTTTACTTCCTCACTTTTCTAATCACTCATAACTTCTCTTTTATATCTAAGTTTTAGTAATTCTAAATCTGAAATTCTATCTTCTTTTCTTACTTTACTTCCTCACATTTCTAAATACTCATAACTTCTCTTTTATCTCTAAGTTTTAGTAATTCTAAAAGCTAAAATTCTATCTTCTTTTCTTACTTTACTTCCTCACTTTTCTAATCACTCATAACTTCTCTTTTATCTCTAAGTTTTAGCAATTCTAAAAGCTGTAATTCTATCTTCTTTTCTTACTTTACTTCCTCACTTTTCTAAATACTTATCACTTCTTTTTATCTCTAAGTTTTAGTAATTCTATATCTGAAATTCTATCTTCTTTTCTTACTTTACTTCCTCACTTTTCTAAATACTTATAACTTCTCTTTTATCTCTAAGTTTTAGTAATTCTAAAAGCTGAACTTCTATCTTCTTTTCTTACTTTACTTCCTCACTTTTCTAATCACTCATAACTTCTTTTTATCTCTAAGTTTAAGTAATTCTAAAAGCTGAAATTCTATCTTCTTTTCTTACTTTACTTCCTCACTTTTCTAATCACTCATAAC